>WNWK01015366.1:0-48079 GCA_009830355.1 Cherax destructor | reverse complement strand
TTATCCCAAACAGTCTCCTTATTACAAAAGTGTTTTTTTTGTAATAGAGACTGACTCAGGACAGTGTGCACAGTGTACTTGAGGTGAGATACTGAGTGAGGACAGTGTGCACAGTGTACCTGAGGTGAGGGACTGAGGCAGGACACTGTGCACAGTGTATCTGAGGTGAGAGACTGAGGCAGGACACTGTGCACAGTGTATCTGAGGTGAGAGAATGCATCAGGACAGTGTACAGTGTACCTGAGGTGAGAGACTGAGGCAGGACAGTGTACACAGTGTACCTGAGGTGAGAGACTGAGGCAGTACAGTGTGCACAGTGTACATGTGGTGAGATAGTGAGCCAGGACAGTGCACACAGTGTACCTGAGGTGAAAGAGTAAGTCAGGACAGTGTTCACTGTGTACCTGATGTGAGAGACTTAGGACAGTATGCACAGTGTACCTGAGTTGAGAGACTGCATCAGGATATTGTTCAGTGTACCTGAGGTGTTAGACTGAATCAGGGCAGTGTGCTCAGTGTATGTGAGGTGAGAGACTGAGTCAGGACTGTGTACACAGTGTACATGAGGTAAGAAACTGAATCAGTACAGTGTACACAGTGTAACTGATGTGAGAAACTGAATCAGGACAGTGTGCACAGTGAACATGAGGTGAGAGACTGTGTGAGGACAGTGTGCACAGTGTACCTGTGGTAAGAGACTGCATCAGGACAGTGTGCACAGTGTACCTGAGGTGAGAGACTGAGTCAGGACAGTGTGCACAGTGTACCTGAGGTGAGAGACTGAACCAGGACAGTGTGCACAATGTACCTGAGGAGGGAGACTGACTCAGGACACTAAGTGTATGTTGCATGCAAAGAGTATGTAACCTTTAATAATAATAATAATTTTAGATGACAGTATGATATGAAAAATTGCAACAAGTGTTAAGGACACTTTATTCAGAACATATTAAACACACCCACATAGGCTTCCCTCCAACCAGCGAGCCATCATTAAGGGTTTGGCGATGGGGCCCCATCATCAAATCAACGACTCGGTTCAGCCAATTAAAATGCGAGTTTAACAATGACAAAGGTGACGTGGATACCACTCGCAGTTTGTCATTGGAATTCCTGCATAGAGCTGGTTGTAGAAAGGTTGTCTGTCTTTTGGCTGCTGTTTAGCCTAGACAACCGTGGCGTGCACTAAATACTACGCTTTCTGTATATAGTGTACATATGTGTAAAGCCCTTTTCTTTTTAATTGGTGAAGGAAAAGACAAAAGTCTGATATTAATCTAACTGCTTGGTGAAGGAAATACAATTCTAAAGCATCTTCTACTGTGTTTCTTTGCTCCAAGCTCCTTTTTACACTCAGGATAACAGGCCATTGAACCTGAGGTTGTAATATGGGTAGCCTGTCCCGTAGCTGAATTGGAGACTTAGAGCAGTTGAGCCTAGAGTTGAAGTTCGAGCAGGAGCTAGTCTTGTATTTAGCTACCTTGCTATCTGGCATTGCTTACACAAATTTTGTGTCATCTTTGCATTCACTTCGCCATGGTCAGCCTGCTATTGTGAGTATCTGCAATTTGGTTTATTGAGTGTCAGCCTTTCTATTGTGTTGCATATAAGAACATAAGAACATAAGAAAGGAGGAACACTGCAGCAAGCCTGTTGGCCCATACTAGGCAGGTCCTTCACAATCCGTCCCACTAACCTAACACTTGCTCAATCTAATTTTCAATGTACCCAAGAAATAAGCTTTGATAATTCTATTTACTCACGTGCGAGTCCCACTCAAATCCAACCCTCTCACTCATGAATTTATCCAACCTAAATTTGAAACTACCCAAGGTCCTAGCTTCAATAACCCTACTAGGCAGACTGTTCCACTCATCAACTACCCTATTTCCAAACCAATACTTTCCTATATCCTTTCTAAATCTAAACTTATCTAACTTGAATCCATTATTAGGGTTCTCTCCTGAGAGATATCCTCAAGACCTTATTTATATCCCCTTTGTTAATACCCATTTTCCACTTGTATACCTCGATCATGTCTCCCTCATTCTACGTCTTACAAGTGAATGTAATTTAAGGGTCTTCAATCTTTCTTCGTAAGGAAGATTTCTAATGCTATGTATTAATTTAGTCATTCTACGCTGAATGTTTTCTAACAAATTTATGTCCATTCTGTAATATGGAGACCAAAACTGAGCTGCGTAATCTAGGTGAGGCCTTACTAATGATGTATAAAGCTGTAATATAACCTCTGGACTTCTGTTGCTAACACTTCTTGATATAAATCCCAGTAATCTATTTGCCTTATTACGTACGCTTAGGCATTGCTGTCTTGGTTTAAGGTTGCTGCTTACCATCACCCCCAAGTCCTTCTCGCAATCTGTATGGCTAAGTTCTACGTTATTTAACTTATAAGTGCTTGGGTTATGGACACTCCCGAGCTTCAGAACCTTGCATTTATCTACATTGAACTGCATCTGCCACTTTTCTGACCACGAATTAAGTTTGTTAAATCTTCCTGAAGTTCTATGACATCTATGTTTGAATCAATTATCCTACCTATCTTCGTGTCGTCGCAATTTGCTCATATCACTAGTAATTCCCTCATCAAGGTCATTGATATATATTATAAATAACAATGGGCCTAAGACTGATCCCTGTGGAACACCACTTGTTACAAGTCCCCATTCGGATTTAACCCCATTTATGCACACTCTCTGCTTCCTATTGGTGAGCCATGACTCGATCCATGACAGCACTTTTCCCCCAATGCCATGAGCTGCCACTTTCTTTAACAGTCTCTGGTGCGGTACTTATCAAAAGCCTTACTAAAATCTAAATAAACAATATCGAATTCTTTATCGTGATCAACAGCCTCAAAAGCTTTACTGAAGAAGGTTAATAAATTAGATGGCAGGAACGGCCCTCGTGAATCCATGCTGGGTATCATTAATCAATGTTTGCTATTGCGAATCAGCTTTCATATAAGTAACCTGCAGTCTTACCATGCATTTGCGTTACAGCGTGTTAAGTTGAGGGTTAATGCCACCTATTCGAGTCAGACAGTTAGTGTCTGAGTTCACTCTACAAAAGTTGCCCAAACACTCTCTACAGCGTTGTTGGCGTATCGCTCGTTCTATTGGTGTTGAATACCAGCGTACCCTTACCGCTGCGCAGCTGCGTGATATTATAAGGAGTAAACTACAAACTGAAACTATGGCATATCAGTCTCATGTTTCTCCCTCTACAGGAGCTGTTAACCGTAGGTCCCCATTAAGGTTTCTACAAAATGGGAGAGACAAAACTCCTGAGCAAAACCAGCAAGGCACAGGTGTGGGGTTATCGACAGGTGAATCTGGTTCATTGGCACTTGAACATAAGAACATAAGAACATAAGAAAGGAGGAACACTGCAGCAGGCCTGTTGGCCCATACTAGGCAGGTCCTTCACAATCCGTCCCACTAACAGAATATTTGCTCAACCCAATTTTCAATGCTACCCAAGAAATAAGCTTTGACAATTCTACCCACTCATCGCGAGTCCCATCCAAATCCAACCCCTCTCACTCATGAATTTATCCAACCTAAATTTGAAACTACCCAAGGTCCTAGCTTCAATAACCCTACTAGGCAGAATGTTCCACTCATCAACTACCCTATTTCCAAACCAATACTTTCCTATATCCTTTCTAAATCTAAACTTATCTAACTTGAATCCATTATTGGGGTTCTCTCTTGGAGAGATATCCTCAAGACCTTATTTATATCCCTTTGTTAATACCCATTTTCCACTTGTATACCTCGATCATGTCTCCCCTCATTCTACGTCTTACAAGTGAATGTAATTTTAGGGTCTTCAATCTTTCTTCGTAAGGAAGATTTCTAATGCTATGTATTAATTTAGTCATTCTACGCTGAATGTTTTCTAACGAATTTATGTCCATTCTGTAATATGGAGACCAGAACTGAGCTGCGTAATCTAGGTGAGGCCTTACTAATGATGTATAAAGCTGTAATATAACCTCTGGACTTCTGTTGCTAACACTTCTTGATATAAATCCCAGTAATCTATTTGCCTTATTACGTACGCTTAGGCATTGCTGTCTTGGTTTAAGGTTGCTGCTTACCATCACCCCCAAGTCCTTCTCGCAATCTGTATGGCTAAGTTCTACGTTATTTAACTTATAAGTGCTTGGGTTATGGACACTCCCGAGCTTCAGAACCTTGCATTTATCTACATTGAACTGCATCTGCCACTTTTCTGACCACGAATTAAGTTTGTCTAAATCTTCCTGAAGTTCTATGACATCTATGTTTGAATCAATTATCCTACCTATCTTCGTGTCGTCGGCGAATTTGCTCATATCACTAGTAATTCCCTCATCAAGGTCATTGATATATATTATAAATAACAATGGGCCTAAGACTGATCCCTGTGGAACACCACTTGTTACAAGTCCCCATTCGGATTTAACCCCATTTATGCACACTCTCTGCTTCCTATTGGTGAGCCATGACTCGATCCATGACAGCACTTTTCCCCAATGCCATGAGCTGCCACTTTCTTTAACAGTCTCTGGTGCGGTACTCTATCAAAAGCCTTACTAAAGTCTAAATAAACAATATCGAATTCTTTATCGTGATCAACAGCCTCAAAAGCTTTACTGAAGAAGGTTAATAAATTAGATAGGCAGGAACGGCCCTCGTGAATCCATGCTGGGTATCATTAATCAAATTATGGTTATCTAGATGGCTTCTAATAATATCAGCTATAATTGACTCTAGTAATTTGCCTACAATTGAGGTCAGGCTTATTGGGCGGTAGTTTGACGGTAGTGACTTGTCCCCTGCTTTAAAAATAGGAATTACATTAGCCATCTTCCACATATCAGACACTACACCTGTTTGAAGAGATAAATTAAAAATGTTAGATATTGGTTCACAGAGTTCCATTTGCATTCCTTAAGAACCCTTGCAAAAAGCTCATCAGGACCAGCGATTTATTTTGTTTCAGTCGGTCCAGCTGTTTCATAATCATTTCGCTAGTGACTGTGATATTACATAATTTATCTTCTTCTGGGCCTCTGTAAAATTAATTACTGGGATATTATTAATGTCTTCCGTGTGAAAACCGAGAGAAAATAATTATTAAAAATAGAGCACATATCATTCTCCTTGTCAGTAAGATGCCCAAAGTTATTTTTAAGGGGACCTATCTTATCCCTAACTTTTGTTCTATAAACCTGAAAAACTTTTGGGTTAGTTTTTGAATCCTAGCAACTTTAATTTCATAGTCCCGTTTAGCTTTTCTTATTCCCTTTTAACGTCCCTCTTAATGTCAGTATACTGATTTATAAGATGACCCTCACCTCTTTTAAGCGCCTATAAATTCCTTTCTTCTGCCCTAAAAGATATTTGAGCCTATTATTCATCCATTTTGGGTCATTTCTACTTGATCTAATTTCTTATACGGGATAAATGTTCTTTGGGCAGCCTGTATAGTGTTAAGAAAACTGTCATATTGATACCTCTCTTCTTCACCCCAGTCCACAGTTGATAAGTGTTCTCTAAGTCCATTATAATCTGCTAAGCGAAAATCTGGGACCATTACTGAATTATCCCTACTATCATACATCCATTCAATGCTAAAGGTAATTGACTTGGGGTGCTTGAGCCGAGTTCCTCTGTAATTTCTAAATTATTAACAAGGGTTTCCTTGCTTGCCAGAACCAAGTCAAGTAGGTTATTTCCCTTGTAGGTTCTGTTACAAACTGCTTCAAAAAGCAATCCTGAACTACTTCTAAAAAGTCGTTAGATTCTAAATTCCCTGTCATGAAATTCCAATCAATCTGACTAAAGTTAAAGTCCCCTAGAATTACTACGTTATCGTGTCTTGTGGCCTTAACAATTTCCTCACAAAGTAGTCTCCTTGTTCCCTATCTAAGTTTGGAGGACGGTAAATCACGCCTAAAATCAATTTTTCACACCCTCTGAAAATTCTATCCAGACAGACTCTGTATGTGTTAATTCAGACTTTATACCCGTTTTATGCAACAATTTAAATGATCACGGACATAGAGTGCCACCCCACCCCTTTCCGATACTTCTGTCTACTTGGAACAATTTAAAACCCTGAATGTACATTCGGCAGGCAAGTCCCGATTTTTCATATTAAACCATGTCTCAGTTATTGCAAAAACATCAATATTACCCGTTTGCAACTAATCTCAACTCGTCCATCTTATTCCTAGCACTACGACTATTGGTGTAATATATTTTAGAGACCCTCCTTTCTTTTACCCTTCCTGCTCATCTCTGTTTTTCCACTATACCTATTACTGTCCTTGTCATCTAGTGTCACTAGCTTTCCACTATCCACCTTATTCTGCCTATTACTAGTTCTCCTACAACTTATAATATTACTACACTGGGACTTCTCTGTTTTCCCCCAAAACCCATACCACTAACTATTTCTAGTTTAAAGCCCTAACAGCCCCTCCACTGCAGTTGCCAGTGCCCCACCCCAGACCTGGATAAGTGAACCCCATCCCTGGCATACATGTCATTTCTGCCATAGAAGAGGTCCCAGTTGTCAATGAATGTTACTGAATTTTCCTTACAGTATTTGTCCAGCCAGCAATTGACACCAATTGCCCTGGACAGCCATTCATTTCCAACTCTCTCCTTGGCAAAATACCACATATGACAGGGTTCCCACCTTCTTCCTAATTATGTCTATTGCTGACCTAAACCTGCTAGTCAGGTCCTCACTCCATGTCTGCCAACATCGTTGCCTCCAGCACTGAGACAGATAATAGGATTGCTCCCATTACCTCTCATGATGTCGTCCAGACGGCTAACAATATCCTCCATCCCAGCCCCAGGAAAGCAAACCCTCTGTCTCCTACTCCTATCAATCAAACAGAAAGCCCTATCCATGTACCTAACCTGACTGTCCCCAACAACAACAATGTTTTTACCTTCCTTTGTGTTTTTCGTCGTGACGCTCCCAGAAGTCGACTCACATTCATCGGGTAGCACGGAGAATGGGTTCGATGTTTCCACAACATTCTCCTGGGTCTTCGTTGTTTCTACCTCTCCACCCGTCCTCTTGAGCCTTAACTTTGTCCCATGCGTTTTAGCCACTGTCCAGGTTCCTTTCCTGGCTTGAGGATTCTCAACAGGAGGATTACTCCGAATCCTCTTGTTTTCCTCAGTCAGTCGCTGTATCTCAAGCTTAGCTACCCTCAGTTCTTCCTTCAGCTGCTGGTAGAGTAGCTCAAGAGAGGACATCTTCTTCAGATTGACAGAGCACACAAGACACGTCTTCACTGAGTTAAGTCAGGTCCACCACGAGTTAAGTCAGACTCACTCTTGAACAAACTAGAGAACAGCGTGCATTTGCTAAGGAGGAGTTTGATAGAGAAAAGGAGAGGAGGCAATTCCATCAGATTGTAGATGACTTCAATTTGCAAAGGACAGTACAGTTTGTTCCTCGTTCTGTTGAAGCAGAGCCTGAACAGTTTTTCGAAGCATTTGAAAACCAGGCTCGAGCTTTAGGGTGGCCTGAGGTTCATTGGGCGTCACTGGTGCATACTGCGTTGTTTGGTAAGGCACAAGAATTTACTTCCATCCTAGGAAATGAACACTTTGTTAACTATCGCATTGAAAAAACCACTGTTCTTGGGGCTTATCAATGTATTCCTGCCAAGTATAAGAAAGAATTCAAACTCGGCAGAAGGCAGTTGGGTCAGTCTTACGTTGACTTTGTGAGACAGCAGACCAGGGCTTTACAAAGTGGTACATGGCAAGTGGTGTTGTTGATTTTGAAAATTTGAAGTAGCTCATCTTGGTGGACAACCTGCTGGAGTCTGTTAGTCCAGAGGTTCGAGTCTTTCTGCAAAATCATTCCTTGCCTATGGCATTGGAAGCAGCCAGGTTGGCTGATACTTTTGAAACTAACCGCTCCTTGTCCGAGTGGTCTTATCTCTTTCCTCAACAGCCTGGTGTGAGCAGAGATCATCAAAGAAAAGTTCCTGAGTGGAGAAATAAAGGTCAAGATGAAGGTGAATCTCGTCAGCAGTCAACTAAATCACCTTGTGAGCAGCGTTACTTCACTCCGGGTCAACCTGGTGAAGACTTCAAACTACTCAACATGGTGATTCGAAGCGGCAGTATCCAGAGTGGCGTAAGCTACAAAATCAACGAGGTGCCAAAGTTAAAGCTGAGATGGTATGTTACAATTGTGGCAAGCCTGGCCACATCAGGCCCAATTGTCCAAGTAAACCCCAACCATTAGGGAAAATTTATAATATCCCTAATGACATGTCCCAGGAAGAAGTAGAGAAGGGGATGGCCCCCTATTATAGCACTTGTCATATAGCCCTTCACGAACATTCAGAGAAAAAGGAAGTTAGAACCTTTAGGGATACTGGAGCATATTGCTCACTTATAAGAGAGGAGTACTTCCCTTTCTGAACAAACCAATTTGCAGTCCTCAGTTCTGTTGGAAGCTTTTTGGAGAATTTGTTTTGCGAGGAAAACTGGCCAGAGCCTCGTAAATTTAGTGAACAGCCCCAGATCAAGTCTTCCTATTCCAGGGTTGCAGGATTGCCAGATGTCTCTGTTTCCATGCCTGAGGGACTGTCCTTTCGGGAGGAACAACGGAAAGACTCCTCACTAAACTATGCTTTTGAGACAGCTATGGGTAAATCCACTTCGGTCACCCGGTCAAATATCTATTAAAAAATAATTACTTAGTCTGCACTGAAACTGGTAAGGAGGTGGAGGGAAAACAGGAAACAGATAAATTTGTGGTTCCCAGAAAGTTTAAGTCTCAGATACTAAACATAGCTCTTCTTTAGGAGGCCATTTGGGAATTACCAAAACTCAATACCGAATAACAAAAGAATTCTTTTGGCCAAAGTTAAGGCAAGATGTAAAGAATCATATTCGCTGTTGTCCAGAATATCAGCAGGTAGGGAAACCTGGACACCCCATTAAACCTGCACCTCTCCATACCATTCCTGTTAATGGAGACCCTTTTTCAGAATTAATAATAGATTGCGTAGATTGTCTGGAAATCAATACTTATTCACAATCATGGATAGAGTAACTAGATATCCAGAGGCAGTTCCTATGTGCAGTATTAACACTAAAGCAATCCTTAAAGCTTTAACTAAGTTTATCTCTTGCTTTGGAATTCCTAAAACTATTCAAAGTGATCAAGGTACTAACTTCACTGCCAAAGCATTTAGGGAAGCATTAACTAGGCTAGGAATAGTTCATAACCTATCCACTGCCTATCATCCTCAGTCCCAAGGCGCCTTGGAAAGATTCCATCAGACGTTAAAAACAATGATGAAAACATTCTGCATGCATTTTCCTACAGACTGGGATGAATCACTTCCTCTGTTGCTATCCGCAATGAGAGAAACGGTGTAAGAGTCTAGTCTACAATGTACAGTCCTTTTGAGCTGATATTTGGGCACAATGTACGAGGTCCTCTACATGTGCTCAAAGAAGGATGGATGGGAGAAGATGCCTCCACAACCCACTACAACCCTTCAAGGTTGCAGGTAGCACGTCAGTTGGCTAAGGCTAACTTGAAGGCAGCTCAGAATACAATGAAACAGAGGTATGACAGAAACTCAAAATTTCGCTCCTTCCATCCAGGAGATAAGGTGTTGGCCACACCTTGAAAGCTAGATTTACGGGACCAATGCAAATCGTAAGTAAATTATCTGATGTAAATTATGTGGTATCTCCCCTTGACAAGACCTCAAAAAGCAAAACTTATCACATTAATCAAATCAAAGCCTTTAATACACCAGATAAAGTTCCAGTAATGACTCTGTCCTCTGCCTCTGATGACCCTGACTCTTTGCACTCTGAGATTAATGTAAAGCTTCCAAATTCGGTCTTCCTCAAGGACCCTAAACCTTTAATGTTGGGTTTGACCAAGTCTCAAGTAACTAATTTAACTGCACTCCTACAGTCTTATCCTGATATTTTTTTCGGATGTGCCAAAAAAATGTACACTAGGATATCATGATGTAGATGTTGGAAACTCTAAACCTATTAAACTTTTCCCTTACTGAGCTAATCCTGAAAAACAGAGGCTACTTCAACAGGAGGTAGAATTTCTGTTAGAGCATGGGTTAGTGGAGGAGTCATCTAGTCCGTGGGCTTCACCGTGCATCCTTGTTAACAAAGCTGATGGAGGGTTCCGAATGTGCACAGATTACCGTAAGGTGAATGAGGTAACAGTTGCAGATGCCTATCCTCTGCCACATCTGGATGATGTAATCGACTTTGTGGGTAAGGCTACTTTTGTATCCAAATTGGACCTCCTTAAAGGTTACTATCAAGTACCTTTAACAGATACGGCGAAGGAAATCTCTGCCTTGGTAAATTCCAGGAGGTCATTATCAGTATACAGTGACCCCCTTCGTAATGAAAAACTCTCCTGCATCATTCTAGAGACTTATCCATCAGGCTATTAAAGGACTTGAAGGCACGACAGCTTACCTAGATGACATAGTTGTTGTGTCGGACACTTGGGACCAACATGTGTTTAGGCTTAAGGCTCTCTTTGAGACCTTCCAGAGTTTTCATTTAACTGTTAATTTATCAAAGTCATCCTTTGGCCAATCTACAATTAATTTTTGGGCCATGCAGTAGGTAGTGGCAAAGTGGCCCCTAAATTTGCAAAGATTCTGGCCATTAAAAATTATCCAGTTCCCCTGACAGGAAATCCCTTCAACGTTTTCTAGGATGGTAGGGTTTTACAGAAGATTCTGTAAAAATTTTGCAGATATTGTTGCACCTCTAACCTCACTTACCAGTCACAAAGTTCCCTTTATTTGGACCCCAGAATGTCAAGATGCCTTTACGAAAGCAAAGAGATTACTTTGTACTGCACCCATTCTGTTGTCTCCAGACTTTTCAAAACCATTTTCCTTGCAGATTGACGCTTGTGAGTCTGGGGTGGGGCAGTGCTTCTGCAATCTGGGGATGATGGGTTGCAGGCTGTGGCATATTTTACGGCCAAATACCAACCACACCAGAGGGCCTACTATACTATAGAGAAGGAGGGTCTGGCTCTACTTCTGGCATTAGAGCATTTTGATGTCTACGTGGGCCAGTCTCTCAGGTGGTCACCATCTACAGCGACCACAACCCTCTGGTTTACCTTCAAAGCATGAGAAACAAAAATACCAGACTCATGCATTGGAGTATTAGGTTGCAACCCTACAATATACAAATACACATCGCTGGCAAAAATAATACGCTAGCTGATGTGTTGTCCAGAAGTCATTGCATTTAGTTAGGATGTGTTAGGGACTTTGGGTGGAACCAGGCCTTTTTTTTCCCCTAGTGGGTTTTTTTTTTTAGTGGGGAGGTGCCCTGCTACCGACCACAGGCACCTTGGACCTATGCTAGCCCTACCGTCTGCTGTCTCACTCTTAAGTTTAAAGCATGACTTTATGTCTCGAGAAAAGTTTAGCTTTATCTACTTTATCTAATGAGCGGGATGGTTGAGGGGAAAGGCGGTCCCATTATTATAATGTGCCATGGTGGCACTCTACCCATTTGAGGTGGAAGCCTAGTCCTGAGCCCTCTTGTGGTGGGGGTGTTGCATGCAAAGAGTATGTAACCTTTATTCGGAGCATGTTAAACACACCCACATAGGCTCCCCTCCAACCAGCGAACCATCGTTAAGGGTTTGGCGATGGGGCCCAATCATCAAATCAACGACTCAGTTCAGCCAATTAAAATGCGAGTTTAACAATGACAAATTCAAATTCTTTATTTCATGTAATATACAAGGTGGGGTGTACTTAGAATTATTCACTTAGTAAAGTAGATATTACAAGAAGGCCAATAATATGCCTAGGTGTGCCTAGGCTTTTCAGGCAGTCTTATGATAGGTCTTAATAGCTACACAATGATTATACAGATAGTAAGTTTAGGTAATTGTAGTGATTAACTAGGTTTACAAAATTTAGTTACTGGAATTTAAACATTTAAGAATTTAACAATTAGTTTAAGAAGTTAGCAATTATTTTATATATTGATGATAAAGGTGATGTAATGACATAATATAGTTTCTATATTGGAGTGTTTTAGGCAAACTTATGATCAGCTTAAGAATTATGAAGCAATAGTTGTATTAGAATATTGGTTAGAACTGTGCAAATTAAGGGGAATCACAGATATCAATAAGTACATTTTGCTATGGTTAGTACTGTGCAAATTAAGGGGAATCACAGATATCAATAAGTGTATTTTGCAGTGGATATGTGCAAGATAAAGTAGTTTTCGTGTGGTTAGCTACCGGTTGGGTGCATAAGTGAGATAAGATGTTTTTTAACGGTGCTTTTGAAAATGGAGGTTGTGTCTGCAGTTTTAGAGTTTTCAGGCAGGGAATTCCAGATTTTAGGCCCTTTTATGCGAATTGAATTTTTGTATAGATTTAGTCGGACACGGGGAATGTCAAAGAGATGTTTATGTCTGGTATTATGTCTATGGGTCCTGTCACAACTGTCAAGAAAGTGTTTTAGCTCAGGGTCAAAGTTGGAATTAATGGTTCTATAAATGTAGATAGCAGAGTAGTAAGTATGGATGTTCTGGACAGTGAGTAGGTTTAGGTCTTTGAAGAGTGGGGGGGTGTGCTGCCTAGCGTTGGATTGCGTGATAATTCTTACTGCGGCTTTTTGTTGGCTTTAGGTGGGTAATTGCTGTTGATCCCCATGCACAAATGGCATATGTGAGGTAGGGATAGATGAGTGAGTAGTATAGTGTGAGTAGGGCTGATTGTGGTACATAATACCGTATCTTAGAGAGGATCCCCACAGTTTTGGACACTTTCTTTGTTATGTGTGGGATATGGGTGCTGAATTTCAGGCTGCTGTCAAGGTGAAGGCCCAGGAACTTGCCTTCGTTATGTCTAGCAATAGGTGTAGAGTTGATCTTAATGTTTAATTGTGGATCATCTGTTCTGGAAAAATAAACACATAAGCAGTATAATGTGATCCTTTATTGACAACGTTTCGCCCACGCAGTGGGCTTTATCGAGTCACAGACAGATCTACCTATTGCCAAGAAACTTCTTCAACGCTATCCCACCTAGAACTCAAGAATGGTACACTGCAGGTCCTTTAAGTCACACTATGTTTTCACACTACTTTTAAGACTCACATGCAGCTTTCTCCACCTGACCCAGCATTCTCCACCTGACTGTATCCTATATATATCTCTATGTTGCTCATTTTCCAGGTAGATCTGTCTGTGACTCGATAAAGCCCACTGCGTGGGCGAAACGTTGTCAATAAAGGATCACATTATACTGCTTATGTGTTTATTTTTCCATTGTGTCGGTATTTTATACCATTTATTTCCATCATCTGTTCTGTTGCCAAACATAATATAGAAGGTCTTATCAGTGTTGAGTGTAAGTTTATTGGCTGTCATCCATGTTGATATTTTTATTAATTCGTTGTTAACAATGGTATTAAGCGTGGCAAGGTTTGTGTGGGAGATGACATAAGTTGTGTCGTCAGCAAAGAGTATTGGTTTCAGGTGTTGTGATACATTGGGAAGATCATTGATGTATAAGAGGAAGAGCAGTGGACCAAGGACACTTCCCTGCGGTACTCCGGTGTCTAGTGGTAGTGTCGTGGAGGATGTGTCTTTAATAGTGACATACTGGTACCTATTAGTGAGGTAGGATTTGACGTATGCTAGTGCATGACCTCTTATTCCATAGTGGTCAAGTTTGTGGAGTAGGATGCCGTGGTTTACTGTGTCAAAAGCTTTCCTTAGGTCAATAAAAAGTCCTAGTGGATATTCCTTATTTTCAAGTGCTGTGTAAAGCAGGTCTATCATTTTTACTATTGCATCGTTAGTGCTTTTATTTTTCCTGAAGCCAAATTGGCAGGGGTTGCGTATGCTTTGTGTCGTTATAAACGAGTGTAATCTCTTGTGCACAAGTTTCTCGAATATTTTGGATAGCAATGGTAGATTTGATATAGGCCTATAGTTATTTACGTCTGTAGGGTCACCACCTTTGTGTATTGGTGACCACTCACAGTTTGTCATTGTAATTCCTGCATAGAGCTGGTTGTGGAAAGGTTGTCTGTCTTTTGGCTGCTGTTTAGCCTAGACAACCGTGGCGTGCACTAAATACTACACTTTCTGTATACAGTGTACATATGTGTAAAGCCCTTTTCTATTTAATTGGTGAAGGAAAAGACAAAAGTCTGATATTAATCTAACTGCTTGGTGAAGAAAATACAATTCTAAAGCATCTTCTACTGTGTTTCTTTGCTCCAAGCTCTTTTTACACTCAGGATAACAGGCCATTGAACCTGAGGTTGTAATAGTGTGCACAGTGTACCTGAGGTGAGAGAGTGAGGCAGGACAGTGTGCACAGTGTACCTGAGGTGAGAGACTGTCAGGACTGTGTGCACAGTGTATCTGAGAAAGTAAACCACTGACCTTGTGTTTTGTTTAATATAGCAACTTTGTGGTGAATTTCTAGGGTTTGTATGGTTTTATTGGTTGTTTCTTGGTGTTAATTGATAGAATGGAAGACTTACTAGTGAGAAGGAGAGGATTTTGGTTGTTTTCAAACTGGAAGTAGTTTGAAGTAGAGGTCAAAGTGACAGAAATATTTTATTATAGTCAGTTTGCATAAAGAAGGGTAGGATCCTCCCTAGTCCGTAAGTGTTTTTTACATGTTTTCAGTAGGTCTGCTTCATTTATTGTGATGGTTATGTTTTAGTACTCAGATAATTATGGTATTATATAGGAGAAGCCACAGGGACCTACTGAACTGAGGCAAAATTGTTTTAATGACTGGAATGTTTACTGTGTTTTTCAGCATCTTCATTAATCTGTTCTCCTACTGTATTATTAATGTTCATCCAGCATCATCATTCTCATTATTACTCTCTTCTCACCTGGTAGTAAAAGTCACCTACCTAACATAACATAACCATCACTATTCTAATATTTGTGTTTCAGAGGCAGTGTTTCAACCTGAAGACAGAGAGTCTGAGACAACATGGAGGCTTCATGTTCTTGGTCATCTCCAGACTTTGGCACTGCACGGTTCTCACTTCTGGTTTCTCCAATAATTTCTGTCAAACAGATCCAACTGCTTGGGAAAGTTTCCCTCTCATTGTTTTGAACTCTGTTTTTAAATTATATTTTTTTTAATTTGTAAAATTAGTCAAAATACCTTAAAATAATTGAATGGTTGGTTTGCTGTGCATAATTCATAGAACAGTAGGTATGTTGGCTAGGAACTGGATCAACCTAATTATTGAAATAGGCTAAAATAGGATGTATACAGTTGTGCCTGAATAATTCTCTTAGTTTTCCATCAGATGTTGCATTTGTGTTGTCATAACTTGAGAGAAACATTCTTTACTATATGAAAATTTGTGACACTCAGCACTTTTAATTTTGGGAGTCACAGTATTGAAGGTGTTAAGGACTTAAATGACTTTTATGACAAACAATAAAATGCAATACATTAAAGTTCCTTCAATGAAACAAACATATCAGTGTTCTGAATGTCTAAAAGACTTTTCACAGAGATCAAATCTAATACAACACATGAAAGTTCATTCTCAAGAAAAACCATATCAGTGTTCTGAATGTTTAAAAGACTTTTCACGGAGATCTTATCTAATACAACACATGAGAGTTCATTCTCAAGAAAAACCATATCAGTGTTCTGAATGTCTAAAAGACTTTTCACAAAGATCTCATCTAATACAACACATGAGAGTTCATTCTCAAGAAAAACCATATCAGTGTTCTGAATGTCTAAAAGACTTTTCACGCAGAATATCCCTTGTACAACACATGAGAGTTCATTCTCAAGCAAAACCACTTCAGTGTTCTCAATGTCTAAAAGACTTTTCACGGAGATCATCCCTTGTACGACACATGAGAGTTCATTCTCAAGAAAAACCATATCAGTGTTCTGAATGTCTAAAAGACTTTTCAGATAGATCAAATCTAATACGACACATGAAAGTTCATTCACAAGAAAAACCATATCAGTGTTCTGAATGTCTAAAAGACTTTTCAGAGATCAAATCTAATACAACACATGAAAGTTCATTCTCAAGAAAAACCATATCAGTGTTCTGAATGTTAAAGACTTTTCAAGATCAAATCTAATACAACGAGTTCATTCAAGAAACATATCAGTGTTCTGAATGTCTAAGACTTTTCAAAGATCAATCAAAACAACCATAAGTTCATTCAAAACCATCAGTGTTCTGAATGTCTAAAGGACTTTTCACAGAGATCATCCCTAATACAACACATGAGTTCATTCATTAGAAAATTCCTTTTAAGAATGATTGCCTTGGTGCTGGTAATATGCTCTTAATCCAAGGAGTTAGTTATCCCTCACCTTCCTTGGATCAGATATGAATACCCTCCACCCCCCTCATTTTCCAGGGGCTGTATGACACATACTGATTTAGCACTTGCTCTTGAATATAATAATTAATCCTGAGGTAAACTATATTTTTGAGTTACATTATTTTTTTTTTAAGAACATAAGAAAGAAGGAACACTGCAGCAGGCCTACTGGCCCATGCGAGGCACGTCCAAGTCTCCAACAGGCTTAAGCTAATGCCCCGACCCAGCCAGGTCAGGTTAGATTCACTTAAGGATGGAGCACTGCATCTGAATGAGTCCCATTTCCTAGGCATTGTATGACCTTTACAGGTTTAGTGTTTCCTCAAAAATGTAATAATTGTTGCTTCTTGGATGAATGTTTGATCAGCCAGGCTGTTATTTTTTTCACCTGGAAGTTAATATATTCTCCACAAATCATTTTATGAAGGTTTGCAACAAGTTAATATTTGCCTTGTAGACAATGGTAATAACAATTTATTTTACTGCTCAAGTGATGTACTTGGTGTATTTATGTCTACAATTTTGACTTTTCCACCCACACTTTTTTTTTTGTTGTGGTAGCAGGAAGTTTTTAAGTTGCATCTTGCAGACTCTGGTATTGTTTATATGTTAAGTTGCATCTTGCAGACTCTGGTATTGTTCATATCTTTATATGTTAAGGTGATGATTTACATGGTGAATTTTATGCTTAGAAATATCACTTTCTCCAGCCATACCTCTTTAAGGGGGGCTCCTTGTCGTGGTAAAGAGGCTATCGGTCTGAGGAATTGGACCTCTTGGTCTTCTTCCTCAGACCGAACCTAATTACCCCCCAATCCCCCCTCCCTTTTCCCATCTTCCCCATCCTCCCTTTTCCCTTTCCTCCTCCTCCTCCTCCTCCTCCTCATCCCTCCCTTATTTCCTTCCCAGTTTTACCCTGGGAGCTTCTCTCCTCAGGCATTCTAGTTCCTAGGTAGGGGGAAGGGTATCGTAGTCCATCCCATTCCGTTGAGGTCCTTGGTGGTGGTGTAGTTTGCCGTGGAATCTGGATCGCCTGGGGATGTCCCGATCCCTCTCCGGTCACCCGGGGGGTGGCTTTGGGTATCTTTCGGGCGACGGGTGTATCTCTGGAGGCCACCTTTCGGATTCCAGGGGTGGTGGCCGAAGGCGGTATGCTTTGTGGTGGATATCCGGCCGCCCTCTCTTTTGTCCGCCGAGATGGCTCGGTGGATGTGAGGTTGCTATCCCGGATTGCTGATTTACTGGCATGAAGGGTAGGGTATAGCACGGGTTCCATGCAGCATCTGCACTACTTGCGGTGTTGAGGTCCTCTTGGGCACGGAGGGGGATTTGCGCTCCCTTTCATTCCTCCTAGGATCTATTCCTCCACGTTCCCCCCTTTTTTTCTTTTTTTTCTTTTTATTTTCTTTTCTTCTTTCTTTTTTTTCTTAAAAATAAAAAGAAAGAAGTAACCTAACCATGGCTGACCCAATCCATGAACCCACTACCCCCGGGCCCCTTCCTGATACCGCACCCAGTACTGACCCTGCCTCGTTAACGGACAACTCTTTGGACACCTCTCATGCCCCTGTACCTCTTGCTGGTGCCGGTTCGTCACCTGCTTCAGGTACCAGGGACCCGACTGGCTCTTTCGATATGTCTGACCTTGATTCCGGCTTCTCCCTCGACGGTGCGGCAATTTTCGAATCGCTCGCCCGTCTCACATCAGACCACCCCTGGTCCCACACCCAAACGACCAAGACCCACACATGACGATTCGACACTTTCTTCTCGTTCATCTCAGAAACGACAAGCTCGTCACGCACTCCCCTTAAACACTCTGTTTCAAACTACTCAATGGACAAAGTTTTTTACTCTTCGTCCAACTTCTCCTAATACCTATCTTTCAGACCATAGTATTGGTAAGGCTCTGCTACGCCATGTTGGTCAAAACATCTCATTTCACGCTCTCAAAGAGCGGCACTCGCATCATCACGGTCCAGAATGCTGGCCAAGCTCGCGATCTTTCTCTTCTTATAACTATTGATACTACTCCTGTTACTATTGACAAGCACCATTCCCTCAATTCTTGTTGTGGTTCTGTCATTTTGCCCCACACCATTGTCCAACGGAATTTCCAGACATGTGGTGATGACATTTTCGAGCAGCTTGACCTCCAGGAACTCCCTATCCTTAAAGTTGACACTTTTGTCCTCCCAGCCAATAAGCGAAGACGTTATCCTTGCAATATAGCTCGTTTAACGTTTGACTGCCGAGAACTGCCACCTTCGGTCTACATTGCAGGTCAACGTTTACAAGTTCGAAAGGTGACCCCTACACCGCAGCAGTGTAGAAACTGCTGGCGTTTTGGTCATCCAGCAAAATATTGCAGGTCCATGGCCGAATGCCCAGTCTGTGGTGCTGACGACCATGCCAGTTCTTCTTGTACTCTACCTCCCTCTTGCCTTAACTGTCATGAGGCACATCCTTCATATTCTCGCCGTTGTCAGGTTTACCTGAATGAGCGGGAAATCCGTTGTCTCAAAGAGGCGGAAGGCTTCTCATACGCTATGGCTGTCTCTCATCTTCGCCTTCAAGGGAAACTTCCCCGTATTTCCTATTCTCGCATTGCTAAACGTCGCCCCGCTTCTGGGGTCCCAACTTCCACGGCTTCCTCTGTGGTCGCCTCATCCTCAGTCACCCCTGTCTCGAATCCTTTTGATGTTCTTGGCTCCGAGGTCCCTACCTCGGCTTCCCATACTATCCACACTCCTTCCTCTATTCACTCGCACAGTTCTGAGTCTACACGTCCTCGTCCTACACCTAAACCTTCATCCCCTGTCCCCTCCCAAGTCCCTACGACAGTTTCCTCTTCTACCTCCTCGTCCTCTACTTTAGTACAGTCTATAGACTCCCCGATAGTTTCTTCCATTTCTAATGTAGTCTCCCATTCTGCATCTTTGACTTCCGAAACACTGGAAGCTATTGCAGAATATATTTCAGAGACTGGGCCGATGATGGACACTACTCCATCTGAGGTTCCTCATCTCTCTTCTTCGTCTCAACCCCCCCTTCCTTCACAACGTCCTCCTCCCTCTCTGATTACAGGTCTTCCGCTGCCTCCACATGTGGACTTTTCTAACCCTAGTCCATAGCTTCCTCTCACTTCCACTTCTATCTTTTTCTCCATAAATCATGGCTTATTTGCAGTGGAATATCCGAGGCCTCAGGGGTAACAGGGTGAGCTTCAGGTGTTGCTCTCCCAGTTTTCCCCTATTGGGGTCTGTTTGCAAGAACCCAAATTACAATCCACTGTTATCAGGCCCTTTTCAGGCTATAATTTGTTATATTCATCGGATCCTTTTTCCGATGGAACCTTTAACGAAAGTGCTCTTCTTATACGCACTGGTGTTCCATACCGTCAGCTCTGTCCCTTCTTCCTTACATTACACCGCAGCCCGTATACACTTGAATAAGTGGTATACACTCTGTTCTTTATATCTCTCCCCTTCGCGGGCATTGTCTATCCCAGATATTGATTTTCTGGTTTCTTCCTTACCGCCACCCCTTCTATTACTTGGCGATTTTAACGCGCACCACTTTCTCTGGGGAGGGTCGCACTGTGACTCCCGTGGCATTCAGTTGGAGGCATTTCTTGCTTCTCTACCAATCCATGTTTTAAATACGGGTACTCCTACCCATTTTGATCCCCAAACTCATTCTTTCTCCTGCATCGATCTTTCCATCTGCTCTTCATCAACTGTCCTTGACTTCACCTGGTCTGTCCTCCCGGACTTACATGACAGCGATCATTTCCCAATCATCCTAAAGTCCCCTCTGTTTTCTCCACCTCCTCATTGCCCACGCTGGCAATTTGACCGGGCGAAATGGGACCTTTACGCACATCTTACTGCCTTTCATGAGGTTCCTACCTCGTCCTCCATTGATGAGGTTTTACATCTCTTTTTGTCCTCCATCTTCACAGCGGCTTCGCATTCTATTCCCCAAACCTCGGGCAAGCATCCTCAGAAGTGCGTGCCTTGGTGGTCTCCTACTTGTGCTCGGGCAGTGCGTTTGAAACGCGCTGCATGGGGCAAGTATCGGTATAACAGAACCACAGAGAGACTCCTTGATTTCAAGCAGAAGAGAGCTATTGCTCGCCATGTCATACGTGATGCTAAACGCACTTGCTGGCGAGAGTACGTTTCTACTGTCACTTCGGCTTCCTCGATGAGTGCAGTCTGGAAGAAAGTGCGGAAATTGAGTGGTAAATTCTCCCCCGACCCGGCTCCTGTTCTTCAGGTTGCTGGTGTCGATATAGCACACCCTCTTGCCGTTGCCACTGAAATTGGTAATCATCTCGTCCGCATTTCTCAGGGGCTCCATCTATGCCCCTCGTTCCTTTCTTCTAAGTCTGCCAGCGAGTTAAAGCCCTTAGATTTTTCTTCTCTTAGAGAAGAATCCTATAATGTGCCTTTTACCCTTCAAGAACTGGAGGCAACACTCTGCTTGCCGATCATCTGCAGCTGGGCCAGACGGCATACATATTCGTATGCTACAGCATTTACATCAGTCTGCTCTTACTGTCCTCTTACAACTCTATAATCTTATATGGTCGCAAGGAGTTATTCCCCAGCTGTGGAAGTCTGCTATTGTTCTCCCTTTTCGAAAACCAGGTGCTACGGGACGTGATCCCTCTCACTACCGTCCCATCACTCTTACCAGTGCAGTTTGCAAGGTGATGGAACGTCTAGTTAATAGACGTTTGATGTGGTATTTAGAGACTCACAGTAGTCTCTCCCCTAGTCAGTATGGCTTCCGTAAGGGCCGTTCTGCCATTGACCCCTTGCTGCGCTTGGATACGTATATTCGTAATGCCTTTGCGAATAACCATTCGGTTATCGCTATCTTTTTCGACCTTGAGAAGGCTTATGATACAACTTGGAGATATAATATCTTGGCCCAGGCCCACTCCTTAGGCCTCCGAGGCAACCTATCATTCTTTCTTAAGGCTTTCTTAAGGCTTTCTTAACTGACAGACATTTCCGGGTCCGGGTTAGTAATGAACTCTCCCCGGAATTTGTTCAAGCTGAAGGTGTCCCCCAGGGATGTGTTCTGAGCACAAAACTTTTTCTGCTTGCTATAAATAATCTGGCATCTGTTCTCCCATCCAATATTTGGTCATCGCTCTATGTGGATGACTTTGCTATAGCTTGTGCAGGTGCTGACTGTCACCTCATTGCAGTTTCCCTCCAGCATGCCATCAACCGGGTTTCTGATTGGGCCACCACTCACGGGTTTAAATTTTCTAGTGGCAAAACTCATCAAATTACGTTCACTAGACGTTCAGTGGTCTCTGATCATCCATTGTACCTATACGGCTCACGTATCCCAGAACGTGATACAGTCAGGTTTCTCGGCCTCCTGTTTGACCGCAGATTGTCCTGGAAACCTCACATTACCTCTCTGAAGGCGACTTGTCATAGCCGGCTGAACCTCCTTAAAACCCTCGCACATCTTTCATGGGGGGCTGATCGTAGAACCCTCCTTCGTCTACATTCGGCCCTAATTCTATCGAAACTCGATTATGGTGACCAGATATATTCGGCAGCCTCTCCTGCCACTCTTTCCAGCCTTAATCCCATCCATCACCAGGGATTACGCTTATGCCTTGGTGCTTTTCGTTCTTCCCCGGTTGAGATCCTCTATGTAGAAGCGAACATTCCATCCTTGTCCGATCGCCGCGATGCACATTGCATTTGCTATTATGTTCGCTCTCATGACCTCCGCAATCCTTCCATGTATAGGATTGTCACAGATGTTAGTAGACGCTCGTTATTTGTTCGTCGCCCCTGTTTACTTCGTCCCTTTTCTCTTCGTCTGCATACACTCTTGTCTTCCCTTCAGCTTCCGCCTTTATATGTTCATGTAGCTTCACCCTTTCCTCTACCCCCTTGGGAAGTTCCTGCTGTCCGTGTCTGTTCTATTCCTCTACCTTGCGCGAAAGCCCAACTGCCTACGGCGGCTTCTCGCTCTTTCTTTCTAGACCATTTCCGTTCTCATTCCCATGCCATCGCAGTATACACCGATGGTTCAAAGTCATCTGACGGCGTTGGATTCGCAGCAGTGTTTCCAGACAGCGTCGTACGAGGGCATCTATTACCCTCGGCTAGCATATTTACGGCTGAATTGTATGCCATTCTTGTGGCACTTATCCGTATTGCATCTAGGCCTGTATCACCATTTGTGGTCGTTTCAGACTCCCTTAGTGCTTTACAGGCTATCCGTAAAATTGATACACCTCACCCCCTAGTTCTTCGTATCCACCTTTGGTTACGCCGTATCTTTAGCAAGCATAAAGATATTGTCTTTTGTTGGGTCCCTGGTCATGTTGACGTACAGGGCAATGAACAGGCAGACACTGCTGCGCGGTCAGCAGTACATGACCTTCCAGTTTCATATAGAGGTGTTCCTTTCACGGACTATTTTGCGGTCATTGCTACCCACCTTCGCACCCGTTGGCAACAACGCTGGTCTGACCTGCTGAATAACAAACTTCATTCTATTAAACCGGTTATAGGTTTCTGGCCTTCTTCTTGTCACCAATGTCGAGGTTGGGAGACTACACTCTCCCGTCTTCGCATCGGCCACACTCGTCTTACTCACGGGTATCTCATGGAGAGGCTCCCTGCCCCTCTCTGTGAGCATTGTCAGGTTCCAGTGTCTGTTCGACATATCCTGTTGGACTGCCCACTCTATCAACGAGCACGCAGAATTTACCTCCAACGACGTCTTCGCTCTGCGGCCCTTTCTTTACCTTCCCTTCTTGCAGATGGACCCTCCTTTAATCCTGACTCTCTTGTTGACTTTTTGACAGAAACTGACTTACTACACAAACTCTGAAGATTATACCTCTAGCACCTCCCTCAGTCCCTCCTACCTCGATCTCTTGCTACCCTCCTCCCCTGCACTACCCACCGTCATCTAGCACTCCATACCCTACTAATCGTCCATCTCCCTCTTACACCTCACTCTCCCTGCATCCTACAATAACCTGCAGCGCTGTATAACCCCTGTGGTTTAGCGCTTCTATTTGATTATAATAATAATACACAAACTCTGAAGATTATACCTCTAGCACCTCCCTCAGTCCCTTCTACCTCGATCTTTTGCTACCCTCCACCCCTGCACTATCCACCGTCATCTAGCACTCCATACCCTACTAATCGTCCATCTCCCGCTTACAACCCACTCTCCCTGCATCCTACAATAACCTGCAGCGCTGTATAACCCCTGTGGTTTAGCGCTTCTATTTGATTATAATAATAATAATCTCCAGCCATACTTTTTATTGTTGAAGCATTTTATTAAGTTTGCTCTTGCCAACAATGTTATTGTCAATTTATATGTTAAGGTGATGTACTTGGACTATTTAATGGTGAGAAAGTTGACATTTTCCACCCATGTATGTTATTAATGTGATCTCACCTTATCTAACTTTAATACATTTCTCTATGTACTTATTTTAATGTAGAATTTTAATGTATTAAAAATTATTATGTAACTTATAGTGCTTTGTTTCTTTATCAATTTACCTCTATATTCTTTATTATTAATATTATGACTTATTATTATTTGAACACAACGGCTCTCTCCCACCCAGGTAACGTGACCTGAAAAAGAAAAAATTCTTCTGCCATCACTTACTCCATTACTGTCTTGCTAAATAAGTGCTGTTACTGTAGCTGTATGCTACAAAGTTTCCCCACAGGATATCCTGCAGAAAGCCAGGATATCCTGGGGTCTTAAAGCCTTCTTTAAGGGCCAAGGTAAATGTTATATGAATCCCATGCAGAAACAGGCCACCCATGGCTATCCCAATCAAAACTGAAGCACTAAACCAGCATTTATTAAATCAATGGGTTGGTTATTAGAAGGATTCAGGCAAAATTCGTCGTCAGAATTTTTTTATTATTAACACATAGGCCGTTTCCCACCAAGGCAGGGTGGCCCAACTAAGAAAAACTTTCATCATTCACTCTATCACTGTCTTGCCAGTGGCGTACTTACACTACAGCAACAAAACTGCAACATTAACACCCCTCCTTCAGAGTTCCGGCACTGTACTTCCCATCTCCAGGAATCAAGTCCAGCCAGGCGGTTTCCCTGAAACCCTTCATAAATGTTACCTTGCTTACACTCCAACAACACGTCAAGTATTAAAAACCATTTGTCTCCATTCGCTCCTATCTAACACACTCACACACGCTTGCTAGAAGTCCAAGCCCCTCGCACACAAAACCTCCTTTACCTCAGCACTGGTGAACATCCCTCCAAGTGGATCGAAAAAACTGGAACCGACCTCCGCATGAATCAGATACATGATCTGTGGCAAGTAGGGCAACAGCAGCATTTCTCCACTCCATGGAATATTACCCCATTCCAAACTACCATCCCTCCATTTCCCCCCAAACTACTTCTTAAATCACAACCAAAGCTTTGCCTTGAAGCCAAACATGATGCCTTAAGCTGTATTGATAATTTAGCCAAACAGCACACTCTCTCAAATTATTTACGTTGATGGTTCTGTTCACCAATCCACTGGTGCAGCTGGTAGTGCTGCTGTTGTCATACAGAGTGATGGCTCTCTTAAAGAAATTGGAGCATGCATCAATAACTGGGCCTCTACCCTTCCAACAGAACTGTTTGCCATACTCCTTGCACTCAAATGCGTCCATGTATCTGAGGTTAACTCTCTAATTGTAACTGATTCTCTGTCATCCATAAATGCTCTCAACTCATCAAGTATAACTTGTAGCATGCTCGTGTCAGAAGCCAGGCACAGGTATGGTAGGATTCTGGATAGTAGAGTCAGAGTGCACATGCTGTGGATTCCATCTCACATTGGTCTTCAGATGCATGATAGAACTGATAAGTTTTATGCGTTTCAAAGAGGGGATAGATTACAATCTTGGCTTGCCAGTTAGCAGTTTGAGAACAATAATACAAAAAGAACTTCAACTAAATTTTATTGACTTAAGACTCAGGGAGATTGACACCAGTCAGTCCATCTATCATCATTCTATCATGCAGGAGGAGCCACATGTCTATGGTGCATCCAACAAAATAAGCAGACTCTTGGATGTCACTACCGCCCGCCTCCGGCTGGGTTACAAGTATCTTTGGCAGGTTAAATCACCACCACCAGATGTAGACCAAACAAAATGTAAACTTTGCCAGTTGGATTATTGTCACACCCTGCGTCATTATGTACTGGAGTGCGATAAAATTAATGAGTTCAGAGACAACTCACTCAGAAATGTTCAAGATATGTCAAAGTATTTTATCCACAGTGGTATATTACAGACCATTCTGGAAAAATACCCTGACTTTGCATATTGCCCTCAGACATGCAACATTCACAACCCATGTCTCACACCCATACAAAAGTGTTGGTATAATTATACTCTCATACATTCCCCTCTTTGCTTTCATGTATGAAGTTCTCTGTCTCCACAAGCTCCTCAGCGCACCACTCACCTTTTTCTCCTCGTTAATTCTATGATTCACCTCATCCTTCATAGACCCATCTGCTGACACATCTACTCCCAAATATCTGAACCATTCACCACCTCCATACTCTTTTCCTCCAATCTGATATCCAATCTTCCGTTATCTAATTTTTTTGTTATCCTCATCACCTTTCCTATATTCACTTTTAATTTTCTTTTGCATGGCCTACCAAACTCATCCACCAACCTCTGCAACTTATCTTTAGAATCCCCCAGAAGCACAGTGTCATCAGCAAAGAGCAACTGTGACAACTCCCAATTTGTGTTAGATTCTTTATCTTTTAACCCCACACCTCTTGCCAACACTCGAGCATTCACTTCTCTTACAACTCCATCTATAAATATATTAAACAACTATGGTGACATCACACATCCCTGTCTAAGGCCTACTTTTCTTGAGCCTCACTATCCTTGTAAAAACTTTTCACCACTTTCAATAACCTACCTCCTATTCCATACATTTGCAACATCTGCCACATTGCCCCCCCCTAACCAAATCCATAAATGCCACAAACACCTCTTTACCCTTATCTAAATATTGTTCACTTATATGTTTCACTGCAAACACTTGGTCTACACACCCCCTACCCTTCCTAAAGCCTCCTTGTTCATCTGCTATCCTGCTCTCCATCTTATTCTTAACCAGTGGGTTGACTAATAGGCGGCAGAGAGTTTGCATAAATGGAGAGAAATCAGAATGGGGGCGTGTCTCAAGCGGTGTTCCACAGGGGTCAGTTTTGGGCCCCCTGTTGTTTACAATTTACATAAACGACATAGATGTGGGAATAAATAGTAGCATAAGTAAATTTGCTGATGACACCAAAATAGGCCGTCCAATTCATTCAAACGAGGACATTAGAGCACTCCAGGATGATTTGAATAGACTGATGCAGTGGTCGGAGAAGTGGCAGATGCAGTTTAATGTAAACAAATGCAAAGTTCTAAATGTTGGGCAGGACAATAACCATGCCACATATAAGCTGAATAATATAGATCTTATTACTTGTAATTGCGAGAAGGATTTAGGAGTTCTGGTTAGTAGTAATCTGAAGCCTAGACAACAGTGCATAAGTGTTCGCAATAAAGCTAACAGAATCCTTGGCTTCATATCAAGAAGTATAAATAACAGAAGTCCTCAGGTTGTTCTTCAACTCTATATATCTTTGGTTAGGCCTCATTTAGATTATGCTGCACAGTTCTGGTCACCGTATTACAGAATGGATATAAATGCACTGGAAAACGTACAGAGGAGGATGACAAAGTTGATCCCATGTATCAGAAATCTTCCCTATGAGGATAGACTGAGGGCCCTGAATCTGCACTCTCTAGAAAGGCGTAGAATTAGGGGGGATATGATTGAGGTGTACAAATGGAAAACAGGAATAAACAAAGGGGATGTAAATAGCGTGCTGAAAATATCCAACCAAGACAGGACTCGCAGCAATGGTTTCAAGTTGGAAAAGTTCAGATTCAGGAAGGATATAGGAAAGCACTGGTTTGGTAATAGAGTTGTGGATGAGTGGAACAAACTCCCGAGTACCGTCATAGATGCTAAGACGTTGTGTAGTTTTAAAAATAGGTTAGATAAATACATGAGTGGGTGTGGATGGGTGTGAGCTTGTACTAGGTCAGATGCAGTGCTCCTTCCTTAAGTGAATGTAACCTGACCTGGCTGGGTCGGGGCATTGGCTTAAGCCGTTGGAGATTTGGACCTGCCTCGCATGGGCCAGTAGGCCTGCTGCAGTGTTCCTTCTTTCTTATGTTCTTATGTTCTTATGTTCTTTCAATAATAACTCTACCATACACTTTACTAGGTATACTCAAGCGACTAATTCCACTATAATTTTTACACTTTTGTCCCCTTTGCCTTTATACAAAGGAACTATGCATGCTCTCTGCCAATCCCTAGGTATCTTACTCTCATCCATACATTTATTAAATAAAAACACTAACCACTCTAAAGCTATATCCCCACCTGCCTTTAACATTTCTAATAATAATAATAATAATAATAATAATATCTTTATTTACTACAAGTACATGTACATGGTATACAGTCCTAGCTGACATCAGTGACATACTACTATATAGAAAGTCACTGCCTCACGAACTTCCCCCACACTCACAACTGGTTCTTCCTCACAGCTTCCCTATCTTCATAAACATTTAACAATTCCTCAAAATATTCCATCCATCTTCCCAATACCTCTAACTCTCCATTTAATAACTCTCCTCTCCTATTTTTAACTGACAACCCCATTCTTTCCCTAGGCTTTCTCAGCTTATTAATCTCACTCGAAAACTTTTTCTTATTTTCAACAAAAATTTGTTGACAGCATCTCACCCACCATCTCATTTGCTCTCTTTTTACACTGCTTTACCACTCTCTTAACTTCTCTTTTTTCTCTCCATATACTCTTCCCTCCTTGCATCACTTCTACTTTGTAAAAACCTCTCATATGCTAACTTTTTCTCTCTTACTACTCTCTTTACATCATCATTTCACTAATCGTTCTTCTTCCCTCCCGCACCTACTTTCCTATAACCACAATTTTCTGCTGAACACTAACACTATTCTTAACCCTTTCAGAGTCCGTGCCGTAGTTCTACAGCTTTGAGTTCTGTGTCCAAACCGTAGTTCTACGTCATGAGCTCAGCTCACTAAGGTAAGCTTTGAGCGGTAAATTTGGGCCTAGATATGAGAGAATAGATCCATGTGGTAAGTGTGCACCACATAAAACAAATCCTGCAGCACACAGTGCATGAGAGAAAAAACTGAAACCATAATTTTTTATTAAAACAGCGAATTTGCAGTGTTTTTTCGTATACTTTTTATAGATGTACCATTGGACACCCCCCCATCCCCCGTTTACGATATTTTTTTCGTTCAAGAATGCTGTTCAATATTACCAAACGAATTTATTCCCATAAGGAATAATGTGAATTAGAGTAGTCCTTTTAGAACCCAAAACTACACTTACAAAAGCAAGCACAAAAATAAACTTATATAAAAGGGCGAGTTTGGAGACCATCGTAAACGGGGGGTCCACTGTATTTGTGATTTCTTTGTCTCATTTGATAGAATTGAAGATATATTACAGATACAGAGATTGTTTTGATTGGTTTTAGTAATGGAAATGGCTTGAAACTGAGCTCAAAGTAGCAGAAATGTTCAATTTTTGCCGATGTTCAAGAGTAAACAAATGACCTCACATGTCTAATACGTGCCAGCTGGTGGGTCTAATATACATTCACAAATGTGGTGATATTATTTGTACAATTATTACAATATTGCATAACAGTAAATCTTCCATTTTTGGTTTGAATAAAAATTCATTATGTGAATAAAAATCAAAATGGAATTCATTTGTAAAGACTGAAAACGTAACTAATGAACAGAGGAAATGTTAGTTTAGTGCCAGGAATGCCTGCATTGTTTATTCTGCACCCTATTTTGAAATTGGAATATTTTGAACTTTGAGTTAAATTGGCTAAATTACCAATTTCCAATCACTTTATTTTGTAGTTGAAACAGTTGACTGGGCGATTTCTTGTTCTCAATCGATAGAATAGAAGTAATACTAGTGAAGTATTTAAGAATTTGGTCGACTGGAATAATGTAATTGGCCTAAAATGGGAGTCAAAATTGGCAAAATCGCCGATGTGTAAATATCATCACTGACACATCAAAATTTGCGAGAGCATAATTTCGTCAATTTTCAATCAAATTTCGTACTTTTTGTTTTATTACCTTCAGAAGGAGATTCTCTACCATTTCATAAGAAAAAATAAATAAGTTTTTTTTTTTTTAAATTCTTGGACACTGGCACACCTATTCCAACAATGGCCTTGGACCCTGAAAGGGTTAAACTTACCCCATAACTCTCTACACCATTGCCTATACTCTCACTAGCCTATCTGTCCTCCAACAGTTGTTTATATCTTACCCTAACTGCCTTCTCCTTTAGTTTATAAATCTTCACTTCTCTCTTACTTGCTGTTTCAATTATCCTTGTATCTCATCTACCTGTTACTCTCACTGTAGCTACAACTAAAAAGTGATCTGATATATCTGTGGCCCCTCTATAAACATATTCATCTTGAAGTCTACCCAACAGTCTTTTATCTACCAATATGTAGTCCAACAAACTACTGTCATTTTGCCCTACATCATATCTTGTATACTTATTTATCCTCTTTCTTAAAATATGTGTTACCTATAACCAAACCCCTTTCTGTACAAAGTTCAATCAAATGCTCCCCATTATCATTTACACCTGGCACCCCAAACTTACCTACCACACCCTCTCTAAATGCTTCTCCTACTTTAGCATTTAGGTCCCCTACCACGATTACTCTATCACTTGGCTCAAAAGTTCCTAAACACTCACCTAACATCTCCCAAAATCTCTCTCTCTCTACACTCCTTTCTTCTCCAGAATAAAATATACATTTATTATTTAGACTACAGGAGGCCCTCCACATTCGCGAGAGTTAGGGTATCAGGAACCTTGCAAATCTTGGAAATTTGCGAATGTTCGTTGCACAAATATGAGGTAGATAAATATGATAATAGCATTTACTAAGCCTAACAATACTGCTTCCTTAACCTATTGAACCACGAACAATCATAAAACACATGAAAATGTCGTAAAACATCGTAAAATATTCGAACATTAGCGAATGCGAATGTTTGAAGCTCGTGAAAGTGGAACTCAGGGAAGTGGAGGGCTAACTGTATATACACACACTAGATAAAAAAAAAATTCTCTTAGCATTTACACCTAAATAAGGTACATAGGAAGCCAGCAGGTGGGAGAGTCCTAGCAAACCCAATGCAAACATGTACGTATGGGGGTGGTGGTACACAGTGGACACCAGGCCATACCCCACTCTACTCTCTGGCCGCCCCCATTTCTTCCCAAAATCACCAGTCCCCGCACAGCTAACAGAACCCTGACCACATCAGTGCTCCAGTGAGCCTACTGGTAAGCACTAAAGTAGCCTATAGCATGAGTTTCCTAAACAAAAGGAGTACAAATCTTTGCTCAAAAACATGGCGACTGGACCGCATCTTCCACCATGCTGCATCTCCATGTGGCTACCCACACACTCTCTGTTTCTTCTTTGGGTTTATCTGGGCCACTGACAGCATAAGCCATATCGAGCCCAACTTCTTGATGGTACGAGGAAGATTTGTTGCCCAAGGCTGGGCGATGAAAGAAAAGGAACAAAAGTTCCTTTGTAAATAGAGATAGAAACTTGAAAGTTTCCGATTAGATCTGGTGGCCCCCTTTGCCAAGCTCCAGCAAAGCAGGACCCCCACCTGAGTACAGTAACTGGCTTCCCACCAAAGACTGTTAAATAATTATCCGCAGAGCGGAAAAAATGGAGCTGGCTAAAAGAAAGCTGATGAACAGGTGCCCCTCCTGTAGAGTGCCCGGCAGGCAAAATAGAACTGAAGAAATTTGTCACTGATACCCGATGAAGGCTGGTGCAGAAGTCTCACAAACTCTCACCTATGCTCCTAGACGCTATCCAATCACATTTGGAAAATAAATCCCTGCAGGAATTCATGACATTTCCAAGTTTAAACTACTTTACAGTACCCACAGTATTAATTATATAAAACTGTGGTTAATAATTACAACATAGTTTATAAAATTATGGCACACTTTTCCTTGCATATTTCCATGCAATGCACAACCTACATAACGCTGGTCACAGACCGAGCCATGGGGGCTTTGACCCTTGAAACCCTCTCCAGGTATTCCGCTCCTTCAGAGTGCAGGGACTGTACATCCCAGCTCCAGGACTCAAGTCCAGCTAACTTATTTCCCTGAATCTCCTCATAAATGTTACTTTGTTCACACTCCAACAGCATATCAAGTCATATAAACCACTTGCTTCCATTCACTTCTTTTTAACCTGCTCAAACACGATTGCTGGAAGTCCAAGCCCCTACCCTGACTCCATCACCTCAACAAACCCCTCCTCAGCCTTCTAGAAAATGATTTAGTAATCCCACACCTAATCTTCAAGCTACGAAGGCAGACATGAGACAGGAACACACCCACCAATGGGGAACACAGTCACAAAAAACCAGGGCAAACGGAAACCAGGCCTATGTGAATATTATGCACTTGGTATCTGCAGGCATGGAAAATCTGGGAAATCAGATGGGACATGCAATTATGATCACCCCAGAAAATGCCGTGCCCATATGAAAACAGGTAAATGCAACCTCCCGTCCTGAAAGTTTTTCCACCCTGAAATGTGCCACACATCAATTCAGGAAAGACAGTGATATAACTTATGTTGCCAGGCATACCACCTAAAGGGTACGAGGCGACACAGAACATCCAGACCATGGCAAAATCTGGGTAGCCACAGCTACTCCGGAGAGAGAGGTTTTTTAGTGCCAGGAAGGAAAAAAAGCTGGCAGGAAATGACAAAAATTGTACACCAACTGCAATAATTTCTGGAGTGGAATCACAGCCAGTGGCCTCCACTCCATTGCAACAGATATTAGAGTCAGGAAAAAAAGACCCCCCCCCACTCCACCAATCCAACTACATTCATCTTTGCTAATATACAGGGTCTAAAGCCAGCAACAAACAACAAGGTACCTTACATTCGTCGTGGACTGCTTACAGAGTCAAATGCTATGTTCGCGGCTTTCACAGAGACTCACATAAGAGATCACTTGGACAATGAAATATGGATCCCGGGCTACAACCTATACAGGTGTGACAGAGTGAACAGGCAAAAAGGGGGGGTTGGCCTGTATATCACAGAGTCACTTATATGTTCAGAACTACTAAATGCCTCAAATGATGTAGTTGAAGTATTAGCAATAAAGGTCGAGAATCAAAACCTGATCATCGTGGTTGTCTACAAGCCCCCGGATGCAACATCCCAAGAATTCCAGGAACAGCTTCTGAAAATTAACCACTGTCTGGAAAATCTTCCAGCTCCTGCCCCCAACATCTTGCTACTGGGGGATTTCAACCTCAGGCACCTAAAATGGAGGAACATTGCAAACAATGAAGTAGCAGAGATAACACCAGGAGGAAGCTCTGATGAAAATTCACACATGCATGAACTTTTAAATCTCTGCACCAAGTTCACCTTAAACCAGCAAATAGTGGAGCCCACAAGATTAGAGAATATGCTGGACCTCATCTTCACCAACAATGATGATCTGATATGAAATGTCATCATATCAAAAACAATATACTCAGATCACAACATAATAGAGGTCCAGACATGCATGCGGGGAGCCCCAGATCAACAAAATGTGATCAGCCACGAGGGAGCTTTCTCCAAATTCAACTTCAATAACAAAAACATAAGGTGGGACCAATTAAACCAAGTCCTAAATGATATAAACTGGGAAGATTGCCTAAGCATCATGGATCCCAACCTATGTTTAGAACAAATTAACTCTGTGGTACTCGAGGTTTGCTCAAGGCAAATTCCCTTAAGGAAAAGGAGGAGAAGATGCAAACTAGAAAGAGAGAGGCGCTCCCTATACAGGCGAAGGCAAAGAATAACGGAGCGGCTACAGGAGGCCAATATCTCTGAAATACGTAGGGAGACACTAGTCAGAGAAATAGCAAACATTGAATTAAAACTAAAGGAATCTTACAGGAATCAAGAGACACGGGAAGAACTAAAAGCCATAAATGAAATTGAAAGAAACCCAAAGTATTTCTTTTCCTATGCAAAATCAAAGTCGAGAACAACAACCAGTATTGGGCCCCTACTTAAATGGGATGGGTCCTACACAGATGACAACAAGGAAATGAGTGAGTTACTTAAGTCCCAGTATGACTCAGTTTTAAGCGAGCCACTAACCAGACTGAAAATCGAAAACCTAAATGAATTTTTTATGAGAGTGCCACAGAATTTGACAGACGCATGCCTTTCTGACATCACCACGACGCCAAATGACTTCGAAAAAGCAATAAATGACATGCCCATGCACTCTGCTCCAGGCCCAGACTCATGGAACTCCGTGTTCATCAAGAACTGCAAGAAGCCCCTATCACATGCTTTTAACATCTTATGGAGAGGGAGCATGGACACTGGGATCGTCCCGCAGCTACTAAAAACAACAGACATAGCCCCGCTCCACAAAAGGGGCAGTAAAGCAATAGCAAAGAACTACAGACCAATTGCGCTAATGTCCCATATCATAAAAATCTTTGAAAGGGTTCTAAGAAGCAAGATTGTCACCCATCTTGATACCCATCAATTGCACAACCCAGGACAGCATGGGTTTAGAGCAGGCCGCTCCTGTCTGTCCCAACTACTGGACCACTACGACAAGGTCCTGGATGCTCTAGAAGATAAACAGAATGCAGATGTTATATACACAGATTTTGCAAAAGCCTTTGACAAGTGTGACCATGGTGTAATAGCACACAAAATGCGTGATAAAGGAATAACAGGAAAAGTTGGTAGATGGATCTATAATTTCCTAACATGTAGAACACAAAGAGTAGTAGTCAACAGAGTAAAGTCTGAGGCAGCTACTGTGAAAAGCTCTGTTCCACAAGGCACAGTACTTGCTCCCATCCTATTCCTCATCCTCATATCAGATATTGACAGGGAAATAAGCCACACTGCTGTGTCTTCTTTTGCAGATGACACCCGAATCTGTATGACAGTGTCCACCGTTGAAGACACGGCTAGACTCTAAGCAGACATAAACCAAATCTTTAAATGGGCTGCAGAAAACAATATGAAGTTCAATGATGAGAAATTTCAATTACTCAGATACGGAAAACGTGAAGAAATTAAAATCTCATCGGAGTACAAAACTAATTCCAACCACACAATAGAGCAAAAAACTAATGTGAAAGACCTGGGAGTGATCATGTCAGAGGATCTCACCTTCAAGGACACACCAAAGTAGCAATTGCATCTGCTCGAAAAATGACAGGATGGATAATGAGAACCTTCAAAACCAGGGATGCCAAGCCCATGTTGACACTTTACAGATCGCTTGTTCTATCTAGGCTGGAATATTGCTGCACACTAACTGCACCTTTCAAGGCGGGTGAAATTGCTGACCTTCAAAATGTGCAGAGAACCTTCACCGCACGCATAAGTGCGATAAACCACCTCAACTACTGGGAACGCTTGAAGTTCCTAAACCTGTACTCTCTAGAACGCAGGCGGGAGAGATACATTATTATATACACATGGAAAATTCTCGAGGGCTTAGTACCAAACTTGCACACAAAAATCACTCCCTACGAAAGCAAAAGACTCGTCAGGCGATGTAACAATCCCCCAATGAAGAGCAGGGGTGCCACTAGCACGTTGAAGGACAACACAATAAGTGTCAGGGGCCCAAGATTGTTCAACTGCCTCCCAGCATACATCAGGGGGATTACAAACAAACCCCTGGCTGTCTTCAAGCAGGCACTGGACAGGCACCTAAAGTCGGTACCTGACCAGCCAGGCTGTGGTTCGTACGTTGGACAGCATGCGGGCAGCAGTAACAGCCTGGTTGATCAGGCTCTGGTCCAACAAGAGGCCTGGTTACAGACCGGGCCGCGGGGGCGTTGACCCCTGGAATTCTCTCCAGGTAGACTCCAGGTATGAATTCTCTATAATATTTACACCATACATTGTCCTCAGACACATCATCTCCATTTCCTCCAACCTCTTCCTTGCTGTAACATTCACCATTCATGCTTCACACTCATATAAGAGAGTTATAATAATAATAATATCTTTATTTCCTTCAAGTACATGTACAAGGTATACAGGCCTAGCTGACATCAATGACATACTGCTATATAGAAAGCCACTTGTTATGCTGAGCATTTTGGGCAAATTAGTTTTGTCCCATGATGTGACCCACACTAGTCCATTTTAAACTGATGGGTGAACAGGGGCAGGGACAGCAGGTGTCTTATGGAAACACATCCGTAATGTTTTCCAGCCATTCCGAAGGAGATTCGAACCCCGGACCTCAGTGTGTGAGCTGAGTGTGCTAGCAATCAAGCTACAGGAAACCTGACCCTATTATATTATTATTCACTTTTTATGCTTCCATGGATAAATATCTTTGTCTCCAGATACTTTAATGCACTACTCACCTTTTTGCCTTTGTCAATTCTATGGTTCACCTCGCATTTCTTAGACCCATCTGCTGACAAGTCCACTCTTAAGTATCTGAGCACATTTATCTCTTCCAGGAAGGGAAGGGGGCCCTTTGTAGAATTGGACCTTTGTTATTCCTCTAACTGAACCCAATTACTCCCCAATCACCCCATTCTTCCCATTCCCCCACTCTTCTTCCTTTCCTACTTTTGGCCTTAGGGGTCCTTCCCTCTGAAATTCTAGCTAATATATTGGGGATAGGCTGTTGTTTTCCATCTCATATCATTGCTGTAGAATCTGGATCATATAGGGATGTGCTGATCCACCCTGTGGAATCCTGGAGGGTGGCTTTAAATGTCCTGTGGGTGATGAGTGTATATTTCTGGAAGCTGCCTGGTGGTTCCAGAAAGTGGTGGGCGAAGAGGGTATGCCTTGCAGAGGTTTTCCGACCACCCAGGTTGCTATTCTGGATCGCTGGTTGGCCAGCATGAAGGGTAGGGTGGGGCATGTGTTTCATGCCACATTTGCACTACTGTTCATGCCGAGGGTCGAGAATATGAATGAGAAGTAGAATAGAAAAATGATTGTTGTCATGTTTATCAGGGAGCACAGACCAGATAAAGTAGAGTGCAGTTGAAGAGGAGTATAGTGATACCGCTCTTGTGGGGAGCCGCAGCAGGACACAATACTGCACCACCTTAGGGGCCCCTTACAATAACAACGAACCTAGTACAGCGATGGACCAGCACATGGTGTGTTGTCCTCTCTCACTTACACAGATACATTCGTGATGCAGATTACATGGTAAGCTTAATATGTCGCCAGTAGCTATAGCTTTTCTGAGGACATATGCACCTTACATCACCTGTCCTGCAGCAGCAGTCATTATATGTACTAGCCTGTATTTTCTTCTGTTGCAGACATGTACCATGGATTCTGTGTTCAATAAAGCCTAGGAATAAGGCCTGTGTTTCTATCACAACAATTTATTGAACACAGATATCCTGGGCTACCTGTTGGTGATTCTGAGCTAGACTACACTGCAACATGGAGCGTTTACTGAAACCTGAGAGGCTAGACTCTGACCCCAGTGTATCAATGGCTGCTCAGGAATGGAAGCACTGGTTTAAGACTTTCGAAAACTTCTTGAGAGCCTTTCCTCAGGAAGATCTAGATAAACTAAGCCTGCTTATCAACTTTGTGTCACCTAAAATCTATGAGGTTATTTCTGATTGTAATACCTATGAAGATGCTATCAATGCCCTCAAGTCTCAGTATATTAAACCCACAAATGAAATTTTTGCACGATATCGTCTTGCAACTCGCCGCCAGCAGATTGGTGAATCCATAGAGGAATATTTTCAAGCATGCTGGAGATACATTATTATATACACATGGAAAATTCTCGAGGGCTTAGTACCAAACTTGCACTCCCTACGAAAGCAAAAGACTCGGCAGGCGATGTAACATCCCCCCAATGAAGAGCAGGGTGCCACTAGCACGTTGAGGGACAACACATTAAGTGTCAGGGCCCAAGATTGTTCAACTGCCTCTCAGCATACATCAGGGGGGTTACCAACAAACCCCTGGCTGTCTTCAAGCAGGCACTGGACAGGCACCTAAAGTCGGTAAGATAAGATAAGATAAGATTTCTTCGGATTTTTAACCCCAGAGGGTTAGCCACCCAGGATAACCCAAGAAAGTCAGTGCGTCATCGAGGACTGTCTGTCTTATTTCCATTGGGGTCCTTAATCTTGTCCCCCAGGATGCGACCCACACCAGTCGACTAACAACCCAGGTACCTATTTGCTGCTAGGTGAACATGACAGCAGGTGTAAGGAAACACGTCAAAATGTTTCCACCCACCGGGAATCGAACCCGGGCCCTTCGTGTGTGAAGCGAGAGCTCTAGTCACCAGACCACCAGGCTGTGGTTCGTACGTTGGACAGCGTGCGGCCAGCAGTAACAGCCTGGTTGATCAGGCTCTGGTCCAGCAGGAGGCCTGGTCACAGACCGGGCCGTGGGGCGTTGACCCCTGGAATTCTCTCAGGTAGACTCCGAGTGGTGACAGCTTCTCAGTATTGTGAAGAGTCCATCAGGGATGCTTTTATCAGTGGCCTGCAATCACAAATAATAAGGCAGCATTTATTGGAGAATAAAACTCTGGACTTAGCCACTACCCTTAACCAGGCAAGAGCATTAGATTCAGCCCAGAAGAATTCTGAAGTGTACAGTACTACCCAGCCTTCTCGAGTGGTAAGTGCTGTAACTCCCGACCAAGACTCTTGTAATCAAGTTACCGTGGAACCTGCCTCAGTGACAGCAGCTACAGGCACAAAGTGTTTCTTTTGTGGTTTTTCAAGACATCCACGTCCAAAGTGTCCGGCTCGTGAAGCAATGTGCCATCAATGCCATAAGAAAGGTCACTTTGCTAAAGTATGTCGTGCTAATGCATCAACAAGAGCTAGTGCTTCTACGCATTCCGATCAGGTGACTCTAGCAACAGTGACTTCTGCGGCTGCTCCAAATTCACTGTCAAAGGCAGTTGTGGAAGTGTTCATCAAAGGAACAGAAGTAGATGGTCTGATTGACAGTGGTAGCTCAGAGAGTTTCATCAACCTTGACGTAGTTAAGCGCCACTCCTTGACGGTACATCACTCATCAGGTACCGTTTACATGCATCAACATTTCTCTCTATTCAGACGTTAGGGTTTTGTAAGGTAAACCTTAGAGTTAATGGCAAGGATTATCAAGATGTACATTTAGCTGTTCTGCCACAACTGTGCTCTGATGTGATCCTTGGTCAGGACTTTCAGAAGCGTCATGGTAGTGTTACCTTAACATATGGAGGTGAACTGCCTCCTCTCGTTGTCTGTGGTCTTAGCACTTTAAGGGTAGACCACCAAAGCTGTTTGCGAATCTTACTGCGGATTGTCATCCTATATCAGCTAAGTCACGCCGCTATTCTTATGAAGATAGGATGTTCATTGAAAAGAAACTCAGAGGCTGCTGAAGGAGGGTATTATAGAACCAAGTAATTCTCCTTGGCGTGCACAGGTCGTTGTTGTCAAATATGATTATAGGAAACGGAGGCTGGTTATCGACTATTCTGAGACAATCAACAAATTTACACTTCTTGATGGGTACCCTCTACCTCGAATTGATGATACAGTGAACAAAATTGCTCCGTACTATGTGTTTAGCACAACTGATCTACGAAGTGCCTATCATCAAGTCCCTATAAGGAATGAAGATAAATCATATACAGCATTTCAGGCTAGTGACGGCCTCTATCAGTTTACCAGAGTCCCTTTTGGGGTAGCCTGTTTCCAACGAACTATGGATTCACTCATTCAGGAAGAGCAACTTATTGGAACTTATGCATATTTAGATAACGTTACCATTTGTTGCAAGACCCAGGAGGAACATGATGCAAACCTTGATAAGTTTTGGAAGTTGCCAAGAAGAAAAATATCAGTTACAATGAAGAAAAGTGCACATTTTCCACTAAAAGGCTTAACATCCTTGGTTATGTGGTGGAAGGAGGTGCAATATCCCCAGACCCTGAAAGACTTCGACCTCTAGGAACTTCCAATGCCCCAAGACAAAAATTCACTAAAAAGAACTCTTGGTCTCTTTGCTTATTACTCACAGTGGATCTACAACTATTCAAGTAAAGTTCGCCCACTGAGTGCTACCACGATATTTCCTGTGACAAAGGAAGCAGAAACTGCTTTCTATACTCTTAAACAGGACATTGAAAACTCAGTAGTTCAGGCCATTGATGAGTCCCTACCATTCGAGGTGGAAACGGATGCATCTGAAGTTTCCATTGCTGCAGTCCTATCTCAGGCAGGACGTCCCGTAGCTTTCTTTTCGAGAACTTTTCAAGGATTAGAGAAGTGCTATGCTGCTGTAGAAAAGGAAGCCAGGCCATCATAGAAGCAGTTCGCCACTGGAGGCATTATTTAACAGGCAGACATTTCACTGTAAGGACTGACCAACGGTCCGTGATGTATATGTTTGACAAGAAGCACAAAAGTAAGATCAAGAATGACAAGATATTACGCTGGAGGATGGAACTATCGTGTTATAACTTTGATATTCTGTATCGACCAGATGAAGAAAACATTTCACCTGATGCATTCTCTAGGTCCCACTGTGGAGCAGCATGTCATGATTTGCAATCACTCTCAGAGCTCCACAAGGCCTTGTGTCACCCAGGAGTTACACGCCTGTATCATTTTGTTAAATCTAAGAATATGCCCTACTCAGTGGAAGATGTGCGACAAGTGATCAGATCATGCAGAGTATGTGCAGAGTGCCAGCCAAACTTTCACCAGCCAGAGAAAACTCATCTCATAAAAACCACCCAGCCTTTCGAGAGACTGAATATAGATTTCAAAGGACCTCTACCAAGCATAAACCAGAATAGGTATTTCCTTAACATAGTAGATGAATATTCTAGGTTTCCTTTTGTGTTCCCTGTCAAATATGACTGCTTCAACTGTCATCAGTTGTCTTTCCCAGTTATTCACTATTTTTGGTATGCCGGCCTATATCCATTCAGACCGGGGATCCTCGTTCATGAGTAATGAACTTAGGAGTTTTGGCTAACAAAGGGATCGCTTGCAGCAGAACAACAAGCTACAACCCTCAAGGCAATGGTCAAGTGGAGCGGTTCAATGGTACTATATGGAAGTCAGTTACAATGACACTGAAATCACGCAATCTACTGGTTCAACACTGGCAGACTGTCTTACCTGATGCCCTTCACTCTATTAGATCATTGCTGTGCACAGCTACTAATGCTACCACACATGAGAGACTCTTCAACTATTCATGTCGTTCCTCTACGGGAGCCTCCATGCCCACCTGGTTATGTCACCCTGGACCCATTCTCCTGAAGAGTCACCGTAGGATGAACAAGACAGATCCTTTAGTGGAAGAGGTAGAGCTCCTAAAGCTAATCCGCATTATGCCCACATTCGCTACCAAAATGGTGAAGAGACTACTGTACTACAAGACACTTAGCCCCAGTTGAAACCAATGTTAGTGCGGAATCTCAAGATACACCAATAGATGTTGTGAAAGATGCTTGGTTTTCCAGGAAGCCCCTTGAGGCTACCCCTATTGAAATAGAGGACGCCGCTCCAGCAGATAGTCAAACCCGCTAGATAATACCGAACCCAGTGAAGAGGCTCAAGGGCTATGAAGGTCTGGACATACGTCACCCACCTAACCGTTTGGAAGATTACTGTATCTGATATTTTAGAAGGGGAGATTGTAGTGATACCGCTCTTGTGGGGAGCCGCAGCAGGACACAATACTGCACCACCTCAGGGGCCCCTTACAATAACAACAAACATAGTACAGCGATTGACGAGCACATGGTGTTTGTCCTCCTCTCTTACACAGATACATTCGTGATGCAGATTACATGGTAAGCTTAATATGTCGCCAGTAGCTATAGCTTTTCTGAGGACATATGCCTACATCACCTGTCCTGCAGCAGCAATCATTATATGTACTAGCCTGTATTTTCTTCTGTTGCAGACATGCACCATGGATTCTGTGTTCAAAAAGCCTAGGAATAAGGCCTGTGTTTCTATCACAACAAGGAACAAATTGAGAATCTGTGAGAGAGAGTTTGAGTGTGAGGATCAGAATGAGTTGGAGTACCTGTATTTAAAACAAGGAGGGGGAAAAGAAATGAGAAGAGCATCTAACTGATCTCCACGAGAGTCATAGTAAGACCCTCCCCAGAGGAAATGATGGCATTAAAATCTAATAAGAGGAGAGGAGGAGGTAGGAAAGAAATCAGAAATGCCACATCTGGAACAGAAAGACTGAGAAGTAGAAAGATATAAAGAGCAGACTGTATACCACTTGTCCAAGTAGATATGGGCAGCAGTGTAATGCAGCGAAGTATAAGAAGGACCTAAGAATGTGGTATACCACGTCACAGAAGAAGTTCACTTTCATTGAAAATCCCATCGGGAAAATGATAGATTAACACAATTTTGGTTCTTGCAAACAGACACAAACAGGGAAAAAATGAGAAATCAACATCGATTATCCATGAGGCCTCGAATATTCCACTGTAAATAAGCCATGGTCGACTAATAGAAAGCAAAAGTAGCATTTTGAGGTTCTTTGAAGTGGTAAAGAGGCTTTTGGTCTGATGAATTGGCCCCTTTGGACTTCTTTCTCCGGAGAACCTAATTACCCTCAACCCCTTGTTCATTGCCAATTTCCCATCTGTGGAAACTTTTGTCACTAATTCCACAGGGTAAGTGAGCGTTAGGACCCTTTAAAATATACCATGGATCGGCCCTCGGAGTTTATAAACCCCACACCCAACCAAAACATACACACATTCGAGTTTACTAACTATTATGTACATTTTAATTGATAGTTTTTATTCTCCTAGGAAAGCCTAGGAAAGTTTATACAGTTAGAAACCAATAGTAGAATTATTAAGGCAAGTTAGATATTAATACTGTAGCTCTAGCACCCTAATATAGGTAGATATAAGCCTTAAATAGGAACATTACATTATGTTAGCTAATGAGAACTAGCAGCTCCCACTTGAATCTAAGGGGGAGAGAGCGCTAGTCCTTTTTTCTTGACTTGGACACCGGTGGTTAACAGGGCTAAGAGCTGGAGCTCGGCCCCCACGTGTCTTTAAAATACTTGCCGGGGGAACCAAGAACCACAGAGGTTTCCCCGACGTCTGGGATTCGTCTCTGGCCCAGGCCCCCACAGTAAGATAATATACTCTGCATTTCTCTTGGTAAAGTGGCATATTGGATAAGGTGGGTTATTTGAGCTGTGGGTTTAAGTTGGGAAGGCCCACTAAAAGGTAATTGTGGGCAATTCCCCAATATTAGCTAGAAGCTAGTGTTACTTACTGCATATTGTTTAAAGGGGATATCCTTTGTAACCGGGGAACTCTGAGGTGCAGGAGGACACTAATTACCCTTCATTTGCAGACAAAGATTCTCCACTGCACATGTTGTTAGGAAGGGTTATAGATAAGGAAGACCAGGACAAACATAGCCACTTTTCAAGTAAGTAAAACCCACCTTCCAGTATTGTGTAGGCAGGGGGATTCCCCTTACTGCAATTAGCTAGAAATTTGTCCCATAGCCACTTGTAAGTCTGAGAGAAGTGTCTCAGAGTGTCGGTGTCAACAGTGCTTGCCCAGAGTGCAGCTTACAAGAAGGCAGTCCCAAACAAGTTTCTACAATGGCCCTTTTGATAACTGAGATGTGGAATTGCTAGGTTAAGCAGACAGATTAGTCTTAATTAGCTAGGCCACAGTTAATGTACCAGCATTTTTTTAAGCTAGGTTAATTTATCACACCTAGGCCCAAAGAAATTACTCAGGCTAGGTTAAGCTAACTAATCAGAAGTTTATTATTTACAGTAACCTACAGGCAGCCAAGTAGGCTAGTTAGCTTATGAGTTATTTATTTACAGGATTAAAGAAGCCAGGTAGGGAACTTGTATATTTAATTACTTACAGTGAATTGCAGGCAGCCACAGTTAGGGTAGGCCTCTGCAATATTTATAAAGTTATAACAGCTAGGTCAGATTTAACCTAGCTATCATTTACCTTCAAGCAGATTCAGGCTAGTTATAAAGTTAGGCTAGGTGTTACCTTCCCCAGCTAACTACAATAATTAAACAATCTAGGCTCAGTTAAGCCAAAGCTAATTACACAACATTATTTATTTACTGTTTATGTCAAATGAATTTACCTGTGTTACCCAAGTGAATTATTTGCAAGACTACATATTTTTACTGTGTGAATTTTATTGATTTGATTCATTTAATTTGTGATTTGCTAGCTCAAGCCCGTAACTATTTACTACTGTGTACAGGGGGTTGTGGTTTTTCATATTATTATTATTATTATAACAAATGAAGGCTAAACCAAGGGGGTTTTACAGCTTAAGCTTTCATAAAAACAATATACATTTTAGTTGGGTTTGAGGGCTAACATGTACATTCTTTTGAGTCAAGTCAATATAAGTAAAGAAAGCGTCAGCTTGTTGAGGAGCTTTGGGAATCACTTATTCTCACCTAATACCGTATTGTGCTGTGGGGTGGGCTAATTAACGTATAAATTAGTGACGGACTCTAACTGAACCACAACAATGACGGGGAAGAATGAAAGTACCAAGTCCAGCTCTGATCCAGCTAAAGGGCTATGAACGCCCACAAGGGACGCCCCAACCAAGGCATGTAGGAGTGCCGTGCTGTCAGAAAAAAACCCAGGGGTGCAGATTGTGAGGATCTAGAAGGGTGTTTAGGGCTTTTAGAGGAAAGGCTAAAGGCATTGGAGACAGCCTATCTTCATTATGAGGCAGAAGCCTATGAGGCAGAGGGCCTGAAGATGTTCCGAGGCAGCTCGGGAGGAATGCGAGGGGCAGAGGGCCGAATGTCTAGCAGAGAGGGGACTTGCAAAAGTTAAAGAAAACATTGAAGACTAATACAAGTAAAGGGCCCAACAAAAATAGTACAGGGCACACAGGCCACCACAGTCCTCCAGAGTGTTACCCAGATTGCCTACATTAAATTTGCCAATGTTTGATGGAACCTTGACAGAGTCATTCTTTCTGGGATCAGTTTAAATCCCAGATAGATGAGTTTAGTTTGATATCTTTATTATGCACCCCATACCCATCCTGTGGGCGGTAGTCAAAAGATTACAGAGGTACATAATGGGTCCAGGGACTGGACCTCAAAATTTGATAGCTGAGCAAGTTACAAAGGTAATGAACTCAGATGGTCACAATCATGACAAGTTACAAAGGTATTTGCAAATTTCAAAGGGATATATAGGGTCCAGAGACTGGGCCCCAAAGTTTTGATAGCTGAACAAGGTAAAAATGGGAATGAATTCACTAGTTACAAGGTAAAAGAATCATGTGGAAATTTACTTACCCGTACATGGTTGCACTCATAAACAAATTATAAAGCAATGAGCAAAACTATTGTCTACACCCAGCCACAACTGTAATGAGTTATTGGTGCAAATTTTAATTGTTGGGTCCCCACACACACATATACACATACATATACACACACACACACACAAACACACACATACATGTATATACATTTCACATATACACATACACACATATATACATACACACACACACACACAACCAAAAGAGGGGCATCGCATCTGGGGAAACTGGGGACATCCTCATGAACAAGGAACCCAATGGGAAAGGGAAAGGGGACATGAACTACGCTAAGGCCCTATCAGTCCAAGATGGGCCAAGGAATGAAGGGGGAGAGAGCCGGGAGCAGGGGTGGTGGGGGAGAGGCACGACCAGGATGCCAAGAGCTACAGGAAAACATTGGGGGGAGATGGGAGGAAAGGAAAAAGGGGGGCGGAGAGGGAGAAGTCAGTGTTTATTCATGGGCTCCAGGAGAGCGAATTAAGGACACAAGAAAAACCGGGGAGGAGGAAAGACAGGAGATTGAGAACGCCGAGAAATAGGCGAAGAAGGGCATGTCTTTTAGGTAAAATTTTGGGGAATAGGGGGGGACGGGAAAGGGGAGAAAACGGGGCCCGCCCAAACTGATCTTTTAAGACAGAAACAGGGAAACAGGGTCCCAAAAGAAACCACCTTTTAAGGAATCAACAAAACATACAGAAGGGTGTTCCCCAGACCGGGGCAGAACAAAAACAAAAAACAGCAGCTGAGGGAGTGGGGAAAAAGGGGAAAAGGGGCCGGGGAAGAGAGAGACAGACAGAATCAGCAGAAACCAACCAGAACAGGGAAGAGCAACAGGAGCGAGCACACACAAACCCATCCCCAGAACCCCAAAACCAAACACGCTATCCCAACACAGACCACAATCCATTTTTAATCCCCCCCCCCTCACTATGCAGTAGAACCCCCCAGCACACCACCGGGGCCCCCCCCCACAGACCCCCAAAACACAGTGTTGGAGAGGAAACTGAATGTATGGTACAGGGAACGCAGATGGAATAACGAAGAATAAGTGGGAGGAGTGGCATGAAAGAATCAAAGAGGCATCACCGGACATCATAGCCCCACTGAAACAAAGCTAAAGGGATGATAACAAATGCCACCTTTCCAACGGGATACCAGATCCTGAGGAAAGAAAAGGGGGAAAACAGAAAGGGTGGAGGGGGCACTGCTGATCAAAAACAGATGGGTTTTTGATGAGCTGGAGAGGGGGGCAGAGGAGAAGCAGGAGATTGTATAATAGGAACACTTCAGTCCGGAGGTCCAAAGGTGATAATTGCAGGATGTATAACCCCCCACAGAACAGCAGGAGACCAAGGCAAGAGTATAAAGGGGTAATAGATCGATAGTTGACACACTGGCCGAATTGGCCAAAAGGGGCCCTATGCGAGCAGGGCGGCTACTGATCATGGGGGACTTCAACCAAAAGGAAACGATTGGGGGGAACTTAGAACCACATGGGGGCCAAGAAACAGGGGGGCTTAAAAAGATGGAGAGGGTACTGGAAAATCTCATGTACCAACATGTAAGGGACAATACCAGAGAGAGAGGGGGGGGACGAACCAGCAAGACTGGACCTAAAAATTTACCCTGAGTAGTGGGACATTGGGGGACATCACACATGAAAGCCACCTTGGGGCCAGTGATCATATGGTTTTAAGCTTGACTACATAGTAGAGTTACAAGTGGAAGGGGAAAGCAGGAAGGGGTGCACAAATGAAGCCAAACCACAAGAAAGGTGACCAAGGGATGAAGAACTTCCTGGGGGGTTCAGTGGGACAAAAGCTGGCAGGGAAGTCGGTAAACGGGGATGATGGAATATATGACAACAATTTGCACGGAAGCTGAGGGGGGGGTTTATACCCAAGGGGGAACAGGAAAAAACGAAAAACCCGGATGAGCCCATGGTTCCCCCCCAAAGGTAAAGGGAAACCAAAAACCCAAGGGGCCAGGGAATGGAAGAAGTATAGAAGGCAAAGGACCCAGGAGAATAAGGAGAGCAAAAAGAGAGCCAGAAATGAATATGCACAGGTAAGAAGGGGAAACAAGAGGTGTTGGGCCAAAAAATAAAGAAGCAAATACAAAATGGGGGTTGTCACAGTTGCTTTTTCTGATGACACTGTGCTTTTGGGAGATTCTGGAAAAGCTGCAGAGGTTGGTGGATGAATTTGGTAGGGTGTGTAAAAGAAGAAAATTGGGAAAATGAATATAGGGGAAAAAGTAAGGGATGAGGATAACAAAAAAAATAGGTGACGAAAGATTGGGTATCAGATTGGAGGGAGAGAGTATGGAGGAGGTGAATGTATTCAGATATTTGGGGGTGGACATGTCGGCGGATGGGTCTATGAAGGATGAGGGAATCATAGAATTTATGAGGGGAAAGGGTGAGGGGGCACCCGGAGTCTGTGGAGACAAAGAACCTTGTCCATGGAAGTAAAGAGGGGAAAGTAAGGAGAGAAGATACCAACGTCTTATATGGGTGTGAAGCATGGGTGATGAATGTTTCAACGAGGGGGAAGGCTGGAGGCAGTGGAGATGTCATGTCTGAGGTCAATGTGTGGGTGAATATAATGCAGAGAATTCGGGGTTTGGAAAAATTTGGGGGAGGTGCGGGATTACCAAAAAGATTGTTCAGAGAGCTGAGGGGGTTTCTGAGGTGGTTTGGAAAGTAGAGGGGAATGGAACGAGACAGAGGACTTCTGGGGAGTGTATAAATCTGTAGTGGAGGGAAGGCGGGGGAGGGGTCACCTAGGGAAAAGGGTTTGGGGGGAGGGGGTAAAGGGGGAAATTTGGGTGGGCGAGGGGGTTTTGGGCTTTCCCGCAAGCATGTGTGAGCATTTGATAGGAGGAATGGAGGCATATGGTTTTTAATACTTGACGGGTGTTGGAGTGTGAGCAAAGTAACATTTATGAAGGGGTTAGGAAACCGGGGAGGGCC
>WNWK01015365.1:5000-48080 GCA_009830355.1 Cherax destructor | reverse complement strand
AATGACGGGAAATGAGGGTTTTTTCCTGCAGGGTGAATGTATGGTAATAATTCTTTATTTCTGGTGTTTGAGTGACGATAATGAATAATATTATCACACGTGTTATGTGTTATATGAGTAATATGATGCGAAATGGAGTCATGTTTCTTAAAATTGTTGATACAGGGTAGGCCATTAAATTTATGAAAAAGTTTAATTGGAGGCCACATTTTGTCAGTTGGTACAAGCCCTTAGAAGGGTGGTTATATAATTACTATATGCAAGGTAAACTATGGTGTGTTTTACCTTTGCACTATGTTGGGTTAAATTTTATTTGCGGGATTTCGAGTATGACTTTAATTAAATAGACATTAGATGTTCATGCCAGTTTTTCCATGTTAACCTTTACTGTGTGTGCGGCATTCATGAACTTTTTGTGAGCTTTCTGTATATAATTTAGGTATAATGTCTTGGACGTAGGTTCCTTATATTATATTTTATATTTATTTCCTTATTTTTGGGGTTCATTAAGCAGCATGTGGCGGTTTATCATAGTAGCTTTACAATTGGTGTTATAATTGTAATTTTTCAAAACGTGTATTCGTGTTGTGTTTTTATCGGATATGTTTTTGTTTAGTAGTTTGGACACACTATTTGTACGTCATTGAACTTTTGTCCATGTACTGATTAACAAGTAATGGGTTTTTTTTTGTACATAAGTCCTTTTTTATATTTAAAATACGTGGTGTATTATACTGATGGAAATCGTGTGATTTATAATAGAGAGTAATGAAATAATGCTCATGGTATCCCCATTTTTTGTGTCAATTTTTAGCCTTATGATAAGTGTTAATGACAGTGGTTATTATATTTTGTTTTGTGAGGTTTGCTCACCTCAGACATCTTATTTATCAGTTTTGTAGATGTTTGTATCTCCGTTTGTGGACATATACAGTCATGTGCCTGTGTGTATAAAAAGTTACTTTTTAATAAAATATAAAAAAAAATATTTTTATTGCTCGAGATTTAATTGTTGTATAAATCTATGTAAATGTATCACATACATGTACAGTCTAATATTACAATTCCTAGTGTTAGTGTTATTCCCATGAACATACCACTAAAGTACATATATATTTCCTGAGAGATTTGCATGATAACTCCGTATTTGTAGTAACGAATATCTAGTCCAAAAACAATATAATATGTACTAATGTAAATTTATGAGTGTAAACTGAAGAGAGAATTATAGAGGGACGTACATTATCTCTTATGATCTAAATAAGTTTCACGTAAAGGCGGCTAGTACGACACAGTGGTCTTAGGATATACTTCTTCAGTCTCTGGACGGTAAATAAATGCAGTGACTAGGCAAGGAAATGGTGGAGTAAAACATTCATGTGCAGCTTCATGAGTAAGTACGATAAGGCTCGAGAGGCCAAGCACCAGTAAAGCTGACAATTGTAGTTTAGGTGGGGCCAGGAGCTGAGATTCGATCCCTGCAGTCGCAACTCGTTGAACGAAACTCAGTGAGTACAAAAGCGAAGTATGAGCATTATTTTTCATTTTCTACAATGTACACAACGAGTAAACTCAAATCATGTACATTATTATTCATTTTCAAAAGCCTACATTACCTTTGACTGCCGATGAAAGCTGACCTTCGTATATCTACACCTGATATATTGCTCTCGATGCTTGCATATTAATTCCTGCCTCAAACTTATTTATAGTCATATTGTTGCTCTCTGTACTATTATTACCTCCATGACACTGTGAGGCCTGCGCTTTGTCGTGGATATATGACAGCGGCTTCAACACGACCAATCAAGGCACTGCAAAGTGTGTGTACCTCTGAATTAGAGCGACACGCTGACACCGGCACACTACTTGTGGACGCCTATGATTTCTTTGTTGAATACCGAAGGATTTAATGATGATGAATGGGGGAATTTGCTTAACTTTTTCATATTTACAAGATGATTAAGACAACTGAATAATGATTTCCAGTTTTTCTTAAAATCAGGTATGTACGTGTCTTGTACCAGTAATATATATACTTGTATTGGTGCTGTTAATGGTATATACTCGAACTAGTTGTATATACTTGTGTTGGTGGTATGTACTTGCCTTGTACTGGTGGTATATACTTATCTTGTACTGGTGGTATCTACTTGTCTTATACTGGTGGTCTATACCTGTATTATACTGGTGGCATATACTTGTCTTGTACTGGTGGCATATACTTGTCTTGTACTGGTGGGATATACTTGTCTTGTACTAATAGTATATATTTCTCTTGTGCCGATAGACGAAGATGATGTATCAAAGTATAATTAACACAAACATAAAAACAATAGTATGGGCGGAGCCAAGATCTTGGAGTGTTGAATGCTCATTGTGATTGCCTTCTGATCGGCTTCCAAGTTTCCGAGCTATCAGATACATCTTGAGCTATCAGATACGTCTTGAGTTATCAGATACATCTTACACAGGAGATAGTTAGGAAGATTACTGGACTCTGTAAGCACCAGTTTGCCAATTTTAATTTAAAAATTGTGTGGTTTTTGTTATCCGCGCAATAATTTGAGAATGTTTTTCTTGAGACGCTGTACATATCATGGAACAGAATGAATAAGCAGTTGATATTCGTGAGGTAACTGAGGAATACCTCATTTGATAGGCTTCAAAGTTTCAGAAATGACTGTGTATTTTTCAATCTACATTTTTTAATATAAATTGGGATATTGGTTCTGTGTATATTAACTGGAAAATTCTTCTTCCGATCGATTTCAGACTCTCAGTACTATTGTACAGTACTTTTTTAAAAGAAGGTTCAGATTGGTTTTGGGCTGGATATAATCCAATTTTATAATTTTATTGAAGGCATGCGCTCGGGCACACACACACACACACACACACACACACACACACACATACACACACAGAGGAACACACAGAGGAACACAGGGGATACACCCATGGAAGAACCGGTAGATGCTAATGCATCTCTGACGATGCAAAGGGAGACACAGTGGGAGGAGGAAAGGGAGAAGTCGATCTTTATCTACGGCCTTAAGGAAGTCGAAGGGGTCACCCATGACAGAAGAAAACAGGAGAAAGAAAGGATTAAAGGTATCATGCTAGCAACAGGGGGAGACACGTCCCAGGTGACAAATTTTCGGAGAATCGGGTGGTACACAAGGGGAAGAAATCGGCCCCTCAAAGTAATCTTCAATGCAGAATCAGCCCGTACCATGATCCTGCAAGAGAAAGCATGACTGAGGGCGACTCAGGAGTACCAGAATGTATACCTAACTCGGGACAGAACGCAGGAAGAAAGGGAGGCCCAAAAGAAGAGGATAGGAAAGCAAAGAGAGAAGACAGCGAGGTACAGAGGGCACCAGGCCCAAGCAGAAGGACAAACACACCCACTGGAAGCACTCACGGAGGGCCTCAAATCACAGCAACCCAACGGCAACCATATATTTTAACATCACACACACACATCATTTCCCCTGTCCCCACCCAAGCAACCCAAAACCCACCATCACAACTAGCCCACCTCATCACAAACCCCACCCCATCAGCCCACACTCCAACCATACAACCCCCCCACCCATGCAACAACCCCCTATGGGAACCCTGCCCACAACCCCCCCAACCCACTAAGATCCCCCCAGGGCCACAGTATTGGAAACGAAGTTGAAGGTTTGGTACACAAATGCGGATGGAATCACGAATAAGTATGAAGAGTGGAATGAAAGAATAGGTGAAATGTCCCCAGACATCATAGCAGTCACAGAAACTAAACTAAATGAGACAATAACAGACGCAATCTTCCCACAGGGATATCAGATCCTGAGGAAAGATAGAAGGAGCAGGGGGAAAGGAGGGGTCGCTCTGCTCGTAAGGAACCATTGGAGATTCGAGGAAATGGAAGGAATGGAGGTGTGTAGAGAAAGGGACTTTATAGTAGGTACCATCCAGTCTGGGGAGCACAAGATAATACTGCAGGAGGCCAGGAGAGGAGTATGATGAAAACAACAGAGCAATGGTGGACACCCTGGTGGAGGTGGCAAGAAAAGCGCACATGAGCAGAGCGAAGTTACTAGTCATGGGCGATTTCAACCACAGGGAGATCGACTGGGAGAACCAAAAACCACGTGGGGGTCCAGAAACTTGGAGAGCCAAGATGATGGACGTGGTACTGGAAAACCTGATGCACCAATATGTCAGGGACACGACCAGAGATCGAGGAGAGGACGAACCAGCAAGGCTGGACCTTGTATTCACCCTGAATAGCTCAGATATCGAGGACATAACACACGAGAGCCCCCTGGGAGCCAGCGACCATATGATGCTGAGCTTTGAGTACATTGTAGAGCTACAGGTGGAGAGGGAAAACGGTGCTGAAAGAGACATACCAGACTTTAAACGAGGGGATTACACGGGTATGAGGAATTTCCTGCAGGAGGTTCTGTGGGAAAGGGAAATGGAAGGACAGTCAGTAAATGAAATGATGGAATACGTAGCGACAAGGTGCAAGGAGGCAGAGGAACGGTTTATACCCAAAGGAAAAAGATTAAATGGGAAGACCAGAAAGAGCCCCTGGTTTACCCAAAGGTGCAAGGAGGCGAAGACTCAGAGTGTCAGAGAATGGAAAAGGTACAGAAGGCAAAGAACCCAAGTAAACAAGGAGATTAGTCGAAGAACTAGAAACGAGAATGCACAGGTACGGAGGGAGGCTCAGAAACAGTACGAAAATGACATAGCATCAAAAGTCAAGTCTGACCCGAAACTGATGTACAGTCACATCAGAAGGAAGACAAGAGTCAAGGACCAGGTGATAAGGCTGAGGAGAGAAGATGGGGAACTCACAAGTAATGATCAAGAGGTATGTGAGGAGCTCAACTCGAGGTTTAGGGAAGTATTCACAGTGGAGGCAAGAAGGCAGCTGGGTAGACAGGACGGGGTGCGTCACCAACAAGGGATGTATCAAGTGCTGGAGGGCTTACACACATCTGAGGGGGAGGTGAAGCAGTTACTCAGTGACCTTGATACATCAAAGGCGATGGGCCCAGACAATATCTCCCCGTGGGTCCTTCGGGAAGGAGCTGAGGTTCTGAGTGTGCCACTTACCATAATATTCAACACATCCCTTGAAACTGGGCACCTACCTGAGATATGGAAAAAGGACAACATAGTCCCCATCTTTAAAAAAGGAGACAGAAAGGAGGCACTAAACTATAGACCGGTATCACTTACGTGTATAGTGTGCAAAGTCTTGGAAAAAATCATCAGGAAAAGAATGGTGGAGCATCTGGAGCAGAACAGGATAATCAACGCCAGACAACACGGATTCAGGGAAGGCAAATCCTCTGTAACAAACCTCCTGGAGTTCTATGATAAAGTAACAGAGGTAAGGCAAGAGAGAGAAGGGTGGGTTGACTGCATTTTCCTGGACTGCAGGAAGGCCTTCGACACAGTTCCTCATATGAGATTAGTAAAGAAGTTGGAAGACCAAGCGTGTATAACAGGAAGGGCACTGGAATGGATCAGGGAATATCTCACAGGGAGGCAACAACGGGTCATGGTGCGTGATGAGGTATCACAGTGGGCGCAGGGGTCAGTCCTAGGACCAGTGCTATTCTTGGTATATGTGAATGACATGACGGACGGGATAGACTCAGAAGTGTCTCTGTTCGCAGATGATGTGAAATTAATGAGGAGAATCACATCGGATGAAGACCAAGCAGTACTTCAAAGAGACCTGGACAAGCTTGACATCTGGTCTAGCAACTGGCTTCTCGAATTCAATCTCACAAAATGCAAAGTCATGAAGATCGGAGAAGGGCAAAGAAGACTGCTGACAGAGTATAGGCTAGGCGGACAAAGGCTACAAACCTCGGCAAAGGAGAAAGACCTTGGGGTGAGTATAACGCCAAGCACGTCTCCGGAGGCACACATCAACCAGATAACTGCGGCAGCATATGGGCGACTGGCAAACTAAGATTAGCGTTCCGTTACCTTAATAAGGAATCGTTCAAGACACTGTACACCGTGTACGTCAGGCCCATACTAGAGTATGCAGCACCAGTCTGGAACCCACACCTGGTCAAGCATGTCAAGAAATTAGAGAAAGTGCAAAGGTTTGCGACAAGGCTAGTTCCACAACTCAGGGGACTGCCCTATGAAGAAAGGTTAAGGGAAATAGGACTAACAACACTGGAGGACAGAAGGGTTAGAGGAGACATGATAACGACATACAAAATACTGCGGGGAATTGACAAGGTAGATATTAACAGAATGTTCCAGAGATGGGACACAGCAACAAGGGGACACAGTTGGAAGTTGAAGACTCAGATGTATCACAGGGACGTTAGGAAATATTTCTTTAGCCACAGAGTGGTCGGGAAGTGGAATAGTTTGGGAAGCGATGTAGTGGAGGCAGGATCCATTCATAGTTTTAAGAAGAGGTATGATAAAGCTCATGGCGCAGGGAGAGTGACCCATTAGCGACCAGTGAAGAGGCGGGGCCAGGAGCTATGACTCGATCCCTGCAACCACAACTAGGTGAGTACACACACACACTCGCTGGTGTTATTACATTCTCCAGGAAAAATTACCTGACGTGATTCTTGTATGACGGTCAGTTCAGTGGTGTCAATGGTGCTATGATGGTAGCGAGGGAGAAGTAGCTGCTGGTGAGCACCAGCGAACCTACAAGAATCGTCAGGGAGAAGGTAAATAGGGATTTCTTAGTGTCAGGGATAATATAAGTATGAATATGGTAATCATTGGCCCTATGGCAGGCACTGCTGACTTCTCCCTTACCAGTCGTTGTCAGTGAACCGCAAACTAACACCCTCTCGCATATATAAATTGACGGCTCTCGCGGCGAGATCTCACATTAGCGCTGCTTAGTGTCCAGTCGACACACATCACAAAAGCCCCCAGACTCGTGGAGTGACAGCCTCTACTAAGACCACTCTCGTATACAACCTCATATCCATCTAAAAATGCTTATCTCACATTGAATTTCACATTGACTCTTCTTCCAGGTTTAAACTGCAGAAGAGGATGTCATCTGCAGCTCACCACCAGCTGTTGTTGCTGCTGCTGTTGCTGCTGCTCAGTAGTGAAGGTAGGAAAGGTAAATAACCTTTTTTTATAAAAAAAAGTGAACATAACCACCGCTACAATTGTATTAATACTCCTGATTGTTTGATCTGGCCAACCAGTTACTTTGTTAGCAAGACACAGGTAGTTACTGTGTTAGTGAACACAGCTAGTTACTCAGTGAACACAGCTAGTTACTCAGTGAACACAGCTAGTTACTCAGTGAACACAGCTAGTTACTCAGTGAACACAGCTAGTTACTCAGTGAACACAGCTAGTTACTGTGTTAGTGGACACAACTAGTTAATGTGTTATTGGACACAGCTAGTTACTCTGTTAGTGAACACAGCTAGTTATTGTGTTAGTTAACACATCTAGTTAGTGTGTTAGTGGATATATCTAGTTACTGTGTTAGTGGATATATCTAGTTACTGTGTTAGTGGACACAGCTAGTTATTGTGTTAGTTAACACATTTAGTTACTGTGTTAGTGGATATATCTAGTTACTGTGTTAGTGGATATATCTAGTTACTGTGTTAGCGGACACAGCTAGTTACTGTGTTAGTGAACACTGCTAGTTACTGAGTTATGATTACAGCTAGTTATTGTGTTAGTTAACACATCTAGTTACTGAGTTAGTGAATACAGCTTAGTTACTGTGTTAGTGGATACATCTAGTTACTGTGTTAGTGGATATATCTAGTTATTGTGTTAGTGGATATATCTAGTTACTGTCTTAGTGAACACAGCTAGTTACTGTGTTAGTGGACACAGCTAGTTACTCTGTTAGTGGATACATCTAGTTACTGTGTGAGTGGACACAGCTAGTTGTCGTGTTAGTGGGCGAGAACAAATTTCACACTAATTTTAAGAAAGGTACATATAAAGAAATGCTACTTTCTTAAAAAAATAAGGCATTGTATGACACCAATAAGAGAACTATTCTCTCAGTACCATGTGCTGCCACTTTTTTTAAGTCTTCTGTGTGAGACTCTCAAATGCTCTGGGTAAGAATCTCTCATGGAATGTTCCTTGATGCTTGTGAGGGCCTTTTGACTAAAGGAACCTGGCTTTTCCTCCCTACCTACCTGGAGTCTACCTTGAGGGTATTCCGGGGATCAACGCCCCCGCGGCCCGGTCCATAGCCAGGCCTTCTGGTAGATCAGGGCCTGATCAACGAGGCTGTTACTGCTGGCCGCACGTAGTCCAACGTACGAACCACAGCCCGGCAGATCCGGCACCGACTTTAGGTATCTCTCCAGCTCCCTCTTGAAGACAACTAGGGGTCTATTGGTAATTCCCCTTATAACTTGTGGAAGGCTGTTGAACAGTCTTGGGCCCCGGACACTTATTGTGTTTTTTCTTAGTGTGCTAATGGCGCCCCTACTTTCACTAGGGGTATGCTGCATCGTCTGCCAAGTCTTTTGCTTTCGTAGGGAGGGATTTCTGTGTGCAGATTAGGGACCAGTCCCTCCAAGAGCTTCCAGGTGTAGATTATGATGTATGTCTCGCCTGCGCTCCAGTGATTACAAGTCGAGTACTTCCAAGCGTTCCCAGTAGTTAAGGTGTTTGATGGAACTTATATGTGCAGTAAAGGTTCTCTGTACATTCTGTAGATCTGCAATTTCACCTGCCTTGAATGGAGATGTTAATGTACAGCAGTATTCCAGCCTAGAGAGAACAAGTGCTTTAAAAAGGATCATCATTGGTTTGGCATCTCTTGTCTTGAATGTTCTCATTATCCATCCTATCAGTTTCCTCGCAGATGTGATAGTGGCGCTGTTGTGATCCTTGAAAGTAAGATCCTCAGACATTACCACTCCCAGGTCCTTCATATTACTTTTCCGCTCTATTGTTTGATTGGAGTTTGTAATATACTCAGTTCTAGCTATTATTTCCTCCAGTTTTCCATAACAGAGTAGTTGGAATTTGTCTTCATTGAACATCATATTGTTCTCCGTTGCCCATTGGAAAACTTGGTTTATATCTTCTTGGAGATTAGCCGTGTCCTCGATGGATGACACTCTCATGCAGATCCTAGTATCGTCTGCAAAGGATAACACGGTGCTATGGATTACATCTCTGTCTATGTCTGATATGAGGGTGAGGAACTGGATAGGGGCGATTACTGTGCCTTGTTGAATAGAGCTCTTCACTATGGCAGCTTCCGATTTAACTCTGTTTACCACTACTCTTTGTGTTCGATTTGTTAGAAAGTTGAAGATCCATCTGCCTACTTTGCCAGTTATCCCTTTAACACGCATTTTGTGTGCTATTACACCATGATCGCACTTGTCAAAGGCTTTTGCAAACTTTGTGTATACTATATCTGCATTCCGTTTGTTTTCCAGTGCATCCAAGACCGTATCATAGTGGTCCAGTAGTTGCGAGAGACAGGAGCGACCTGCTCTGAGCCCATATTGCCATGGATTGTGCAACTGTTGGGAGTCCAAGTGGTTTGCAATCCTGCTTCTTAGAATTCTTTCAGATTTTTTTTATGTATGACGTTAAAGTCTATAGTTCTTAGCTATTGCTTTGCTGCCACCTTTATGGAGTGGGGCTATATCAGCTGTTTTTAGTGACTGTGGAATCTCACCTGTGTCTATGCTCCTTCTCCATAGCATACTTAGGGCCCGTAAAAGGGGTCTTTTGCAGTTCTTAATGAACACAGAGTTTCATGAGTCTGGGCCTGGGGCTGAGTGCATGGGCATGTTGTCAATGGCTTTCTCAAAGTCTAGTGGATTTAGGGTTATATCAGAAATTTGGCATACATTAACAGGGTTTTTGGGCTCATTCATGAAAAAATTATTTGGATTGTCTATCTTTAGACTGATTAGTGGCTCGCTGAACACAGTCATATTGAGATTTCAGTATCTCACTCATTTCTTTGTTGTCATCTGTGTAAGATCCGTCTTGTCTGAGCAGGGGCCCTATACTATATGTGGTCTTTGCCTTGTTTTTGGCATATGAAAAGAAATACTATTTCGAATTTCTTTCAATTTCACTAATCGCTTTTAGCTCCTCTTGTCTCTCCTGGATCCTGTATGAGTCCTTTACCTTAAGCTCAATATTTTCCACTTCCCTGGATAGCGCTTCCTTCCTTTTCGGAGCTCAAGGATTCTTCGCCTTCTCCTGTAAAGGGAGCGTCTCTCTCTCTCCAGTTTACTTCTCATCTTTTTTCTTAGGAGAATATGCCTTGAACATACTTCAGCTACCAGAAAGTTGATCTTTTCAAGGCACTGGTTAGGGTCCATGTTATTTAAGATATCTTCCCAACATGTTTCGTTTAGGACATAGTTTACCTGGTCCCAGTTGATGTTCTTTTTGTTGAAGTTGAATTTGGTGAAGGTACCCTCATAGCTGTATGCATTTTGCTGATCTGGACCCCTGTGCATGTAAGTCTGGGCTTCGATTAGATTGGATCAAACCTGAATGCTTTCCAAGGGTTATTTGACCCTTTAAAGGTTTACCGCTTCTCTTTAGTTAAGGTAAAATATGGGTAAGAAACACTTACTTGATCTGGCTATGGTTAAGAAACTTACTTCAGCTAGTTAAGGGTAAGAAAGACTTAATTCAGCTAGTTAAGGGTAAGAAAGACTTACTTCTGCTAGTTATGGGCAAGAAAGACTTACTTCAGCTACTTAAGGGAAAGAAAGAATTACTTCACCTAGTTATGGGTAACAAAGACGTCTTACTTCAACTACTTATGGGTAAGAAACTTACTTTAGCTAGTTAAGGGTAAGAAAGCCTTACTTCAGCTGGTTATGGATAAAAATGACTTACCTCACCTGCTAGGGATGGAATAAAATTTCTAAGAATAACAGTTGAGTGATTTCTTAGTCGGCATGATCATGAAAACATTTGATTTCTCAAGGTATTTCGTAGACACATTCAACACGTACCCTAACTTAAGACATAAAGATTCCAACGCTTTTGCTAGAATCAATATGTACTAATTTATATTACTTCATATTTTTGCTCAGCAATCTGTTAATTAAACAAAAATTTGGTGTCAGGGAGAAGGTAATTAGGAACACCTTAGTGTCAGGGAAGCCGGGTCACCATCTGGAGAAAACCCGGGCCGTAACAGCACCAGCGAACCTACAAGAAGCGCAGGGACAAGGTAAATAGGGATTTCTTAATGTCAGGGATAAGATAAGTATTATTATTATTATTATTATATTTTGAAAAGAAGCCGCTAAGCCCGTATGGATCATACACTTACTCAGACACAGCGTCATCTCTAATAATATTAAACAAAGTTGCATTTCATTTTAATGGTAATCTGATTCTCTTCCGTTCTCCAAGCACAGTATTATCTCCCATTCTCCAAGCACAGTATTATCTCCCATTCTCCAAGCACAGTATTATCTTCCATTCTCAAAGCACAGTATTATCTCTCATTCTCCAAGCACAGTATTATCTCCCATTCTCAAAGCACAGTATTATCTCCCATTCTCTACGCACAGTATTATCTCCCATTCTCCAAGCACAGTATTATCTCCCATTCTCCAAGCACAGTATTATCTCCCATTCTCCAAGCACAGTATTATCTCCCATTCTCCAAGCACAGTATTATCTCCCATTCTCCAAGCACAGTATTATCTCCCATTCTCCAAGCACAGTATTATCTCCCATTCTCCAAGCACAGTATTATCTCCCATTCTCCAAGCACAGTATTATCTCCCATTCTCCAAGCACAGTATTATCTCCCATTCTCTAAGCACAGTATTATCTCCCGTTCTCCAAACACAGTATTATCTCCCATTCTCCAAGCACAGTATTATCTCCCATTCTCCAAGCACGGTATTATCTCCCATTCTCCAAGCACAGTATCATCTCCCATTCCCCAAGAGTAGTATTATCTCCCATTCTCCAAGCACAGTATTATCTCCCATTCTCCAAGCACAGTATTATCTCCCATTCTCCAAGCAGAGTATTATCTCCCATTCTCCAAGCAGAGTATTATCTCCCATTCTCCAAGCAGAGTATTATCTCCCATTCTCCAAGCACAGTATGAACCCTATAGGTTAGCGCTTCCCTATGAATATTACACAAATAATTTTAAATACCAGACTTCGACTCACAGAACACACCATAGAATGTTACCATAGTTACAATGTTACCCAGAGAGATACAGTCACTCTGTCGTTCAAAAGCTTTACTTTCTTTTAAAAGATTCATTGATATTTTAAGTAGGATGTTCATTACAACTAGTGTGTTTCTTACGTCAGGAGCAGCGGAGTCTTTGGAGTGCATAGAGGATGTATCGCAGGTTGTACGTAATCCTCCGGAAGAAGCACAACAAACTGCCTGGGACGCCTTCCTGCAAGGAGGTGTCTTAGTGGTGAGTATTTGTGTGTGTGTTTGTTGTGTGTTGGTGGTAAGTGTTAGTGTGCATGTTGTGTGTTGGTGGTGAGTATTAGTTTGTATATTGTGTGTTGGGGTGAGTATTAGTATGTTTGTTGTGTGTTGGTGGCTAGTATTGTGTGTTGTTGGTGAGTGTATGTTGTGTGTTGGTGATTAGTGTTACTGTTCATGTTGTTTTGGTGTGTAGTATTAGTATTTATGTTGTGTTGATGTACTACTTGGGCGATATGCTCTGCACTATGCTCACCCCTACGTCCTTCTCCTTGAGTGAAGTTCGTAGCCTTTGTCCTCCGAGCCTACGCCATGTTTTTGCTCCTCTTTGACCTCCCCAATTTTCAGAGCCTTGAACTTGCTGGGGTTGACTTAAAATTACCACTTGTGAGACCAATCCTGTTGCTTGGCCAAGTCCAATTATAGCCTCTCCTTGTCGTCTCCTCTTTTTATTTTCATTGGTTTCACATCGTCATGTAACAGGGATGCATTAGACTCTATATCTTCTGGTGTATTATTTATGGAAACTAGAAAGAGCACAATTTCCAGTATCAAGTCTTGTGGAACTTCCCCATTCCGATGCCTCTTCTAACTCTTCCGAGTTAGGTATTATTTGATCCACTGAAGTGCTTTCCTTGTTATTTCTGCCTGCTCCTCAGGCTTTTTTTAAATTCCAGCCTGGTCCATGACCAGGTCTTCCGGTGGATCAGGGTCTGGTAAATCAGGCTGTTACTGCTGGCTGCACGGACTCCAACATACAAACGACAGCCCGGCCGGTCAGCTACTGACTTTAGGTATTTATTCTGTTCATGTTTGAACATTTTTATAGACAAACACTTGACCATCGAAACATATTCCAATTTCGGCATAATATATGTTAACAGTATTTGTATTATCAATTCTCCATTGTCATATACGAAAGCTGTTTTACAGTTTGCCAGTAGAATTTGCGAGTTTTTCACAATTCCGTTTGTATGATCTTCCAGTGGCAATCTTTCCTTAATAAGAATTCAAAGATCCCGTCAACTGTCTGACACTTGATGTGATTTCACATAATATTAATATCTTAATTCTTCATGAGGCTTCTTCCATTACATGATACTCATCGAAGCTCCGTCATCCATGGTCGTCTTGTAGATGTGTGTGTGTGTGTACTCAATTGTGGTTGAAGGGGGTCGAGTTATAGCTCGTGGCTCATGTGTGTGTGTATATGTGTATGTGTGTGTGTTACTAATTTCTATGCTACATTAGTATTATTAGTATTAGTATTATTATTATTATTATTATTGTATCTTAATCCAAATGCTCAATGTTCCTTCACTATAATTGGCTTTATCTAACCTATAGGGTTGCCCGGGAGCGCAGGTCAACCTCACTTGTCCACTTCATAGTTTTTTCTTCTTCGGAGATCAACACCAACCAACAGAATGGGTGACGCTAACCTGTAGTCTGGGTTACTGGACACTAACATGGCCGGAGGTGAACCAGTCGGAACATCTTCTAAATGGGTGTTATCAGGGTAAGTATGTTTGCCATAGAAGATTTTGATGCTAGGATTAACGAATTCACACCAGGGTGTGTGTGTGTTGGTGATCTGAGGGTCTGTGTTGTCAGGTGTGTGCGTACTCACATGGATGTATGTGGTTGTATGGGTCGATTCACATTTCCTAGCCCAGTGTACTCACCTAATTGTACTCACCTAATTGTACTCACCTAATTGTGGTTGCAGGGGTCGATACTCAGCTCCTGGCCCCGCCTCTTCGCTGTCCGCTACTGGGTCTCTGCTCTCCCTGCTCCATGAGCTTTATCATACCTTGTCTTAAAACTATGTATGGTTCCTGCCTCCACTATATCTTTCTCTAGACTATTCCACTTCCTGACTACTCTGTGGCTGAAGAAATGCTTCCTAACATCCCTTTGACTCATCTGAGTCTTCAGCTTCCAGTTGTGTCCCCTTGTTTCTGTGTTCCCTCTCTGGAACATCCTGTCACTGTCTACCTTGTCAATTCCCCGCAGTATTTTGTATGTCGTTATCATGTCTCCTCTGACCCTTCTTTCCTCCAGTGTTGTTAGTCCTATTTCCCTCAACCTTTCTTCATAGGACAGACCCCTGAGTTGTGGAACTAACCTTGTCGCAAACCTTTGCACTTTCTCTAGTTTCTTTACGTGCTTGACCAGGTGTGGGTTCCAGACTGGTGCTGCATATTCTAGTATGGGCCTGACGTACACGGTGTACAGTGTCTTGAACGATTCCTTGTTAAGGTAACGGAACGCTAATCTTAGGTTTGCCAGTCGCCCATATGCTGCCGCAGTTATCTGGTTGATGTGTACCTCCGGAGACGTGCTTGGCGTTATACTCACCCCAAGGTCTTTCTCCTTTGCCGAGGTTTGTAGCCTTTGTCCGCCTAGCCTGTACTCTGTCAGCGGTCTTCTTTGCCCTTCTCCGATCTTCATGACTTTGCATTTGGTGGGATTGAATTCGAGAAGCCAGTTGCTAGACCAGATGTCAAGCTTGTCAAGGTCTGTTTGAAGTCCTGCTTGGTCCTCTTCCGATGTGATTCTCCTCATTAATTTCACATCATCTGCGAACAGAGACACTTCTGAGTCTATCCCGTCCGTCATGTCATTTACATATACCAAGAATAACATTGGTCCTAGGACTGACCCCTGCGGTACACCGCTCGTCACAGGCGCCCACTGTGATACCTCATCACGCACCATGACCCGTTGTTGCCTCCCTGTGAGGTATTCCCTGATCCATTCCAGTGCCCTTGCTGTTATATACATGCTTGTTCTTCCAACTTCTTTACTAATCTCATGTGAGGATCTGTGTCGAAGGCCTTCCTGCAGTCCAGGAAAATGCAATCAACCCACCCTTCTCTCTCTTGCCTTACCTCTGTTACTTTATCATAGAACTCTAGGAGGTTTGTTACACAGGATTTGCCTTCCCGGAATCCGTGCTGTCTGGTGTTTATTATCCTGTTCAGCTCGAGGTGCTCCACCATTCTTTTCCTGATGATTTTCTCCAGGACTTTGCACACTATACACGTAAGTGACACCGGTCTATAGTTTAGTTCCTCTTTTCTGTCTCCTTTTTTAAAGATGGAGACTACGTTGGCCTTCTTCCATACCTCAGGTAGCTGTGTTGAATATTATGCTCCTTCCCGAAGAACCCACGGGGAGATATTGTCTGGACCCATCGTCTTTGAGGTATCGAGGTCACTGAGTAACTGCTTCACCTCCTCCTCAGTTGTGTGTATGCCCTCCAGCACTTGATACATCCCTTGTTGGTGATGCACCCCGTCCTGTCTACCCAGCTGCCTTCCTTCCTCCACTGTGAATACTTCCTTAAACCTTAAGTTGATCTCCTCACATACCTCTCGATCGTTACTTGTGAGTTCCCCATCTTCTCTCCTCAGCCTTATCACCTGGTCCTTGACTGTTGTCTTCCTTCTGATGTGACTGTACATCAGTTTCGGGTCGGACTTAACTTTCGATGCTATGTCGTTTTCGTACTGTTTCTGGGCCTCCCTCCATACTTGTGCATACTCGTTTCTAGCTCTTCTACTAATCTCTCTGTTTACTTGGATTCTTTGCCTTCTGTACCTTTTCCATTCTCTGACACTCTGAGTCTTTGCCTCCCTGCACCTTTGGGTAAACCAGGGGCTCTTACTGGCCTTCCCGCTTAATCTTTTTCCTCTGGGTATAAACCGTTCCTCTGCCTCCTTGCCACTTTGCACTTGCACTTTGTGTGTGTGTGTGTGTGTGTGTGTGTGTGTGTGTGTGTGTGTGTGTGTGTGTGTGTGTGTGTGTGTGTGTGTGTGTGAGAATAAGAATGCATGAGAGACAAACTTATTCATATAAAAAAAAAGGAAGATATTGTTTATCGCTTCACCACACAACCACCGTCACCTACAGAGTCCAATTGCTCCTGGGAATACACCTGGAGGCAAAAGGTGAATGTGACGCCCAGTGCGCAGGTGGAGTTCTGGCTACGCTCGCCGGACGATTACAACATTACGCGCTTGCTCGGGGTTTCGAACCTGTCACTGAACGGCCCAGTCATTGTTGAGGTGAGTGGTGAGGCAAATGTAAGTCGAAGCAAATTAAAAAAAAAAATTAGACTCTACCCCAATACTTTTAGTATAAAACGGTTCCAAAGAAGATAATCCTACTGTTATAATTATGTAAAGAATGTTTCTATGATATGAATTATGTGACGTAAAGATAGGAAGCACAGTAAGCAGAGTCAGGTTAAGGAACATTTGCTACAACAAAAATATCAAAACCCTAAATCAGTCAACAGTCTTCCCCATGTTTAATTCATCACTGTGTCGTCACTCACTGCAACGATACACCTGTTCCCTTCATCACCCGTGATTGTGTAGTGATGAAAATTCACACATTTTAGAACATGCATGTACTAATGCAACTTTTCGATCTCTTTAGAACCTGAATCAGTAAGGTTCTACACAGAGCGATTTGTTGCCTCGAGAAAAGTTTACTTTGCGACGTGTCTTCTTCACCGTTGTCGGCAGTACACCGTCATTAGTTGAGGAACATCATCAGCACGATGATGAAGTACTCTGTGTCATTATATTAAACAAAATAGCACCGGCCACTGTGATCAAGAAATAAACATAAACTTTTGGAGATCTGATTTTGCACTCAGTTGTAAACCGAGAGGTGAGAAGAAAGACGAGGGAGAAATGAAGTGTGTCCTTGATGGCCGCTCACTACTCCAACCACTGTCATGGCAAGGTGGTGCTGCAATTGATTTTCTTTGCAAGATGTATGTTGACCACATTTGTGTGCAGATTAATTGGGACAGGAGTAAATTTTGGAATTATCTCATAATATGTCTTAGTTTCCAGATTAATTAATGTAGTTTGGGTTCTTTTCTTTAAAGGAGAGTTTGCTACCGACTTCTTGCAACCGTCCAGCTGTGGTGTTACCCTGCGACTCTCATCAGTGCTACAACAGCTGTTGTTCTGAAAGTCTATTCCTGCCAGCGTGCTTCGTGAGTGAATACGGTTTTGCCAAATTCTCCCTTGCAATTCATGATTACTGCTGAAATTCATGATGGATGTTACACCTAGAAAGTGTGCAAGTATTATATCTCTTAGAAAATATGCTGATTTGAGCATCAGACAGATCGCCGAAAATTTGAGCCTAGCTAAGCCAACTGTTGATCGTATTCTGAAGAGAGCTGATGACACTGGTGCTTGTGGAGCTCTGCGTCGAGGAAGAAAATGCAAGACAACACTTCACGATGACAGGGCTATTATAAAAAATAGTAAGAAGGGTCCCAGCAAAACCGGTAAAGATCTACAGAGAAATTTGGCGTAAATGTTGATTCTTCAACTGCTCAACGAAGGGTCCTTGAAGTTGGTAAAACTGCCAGAAAGCCAGTAAAGAAACAATTGACTGCTGTTATGAAGGAAAAAAAAACGGTTGCGGTGAGCGATCGTTCATAAGGGATAGACGACAGATGAATAGAGAAAAGTTATATTGTCAGATGAGGCACATTTTGAAGTACATGGGGTACAGATCAGTGGTAGTGAGACGGACACATTCAACTAGCACCAAAACACCCACTTAAGAAGATGTTTTGGGGTAGTTTTACTGCTAAACGCCCTGGATGGCTTGTTATTGTTGAGGGAACGATGAACAGTGACAAATATTAGGCAATCCTGGAAACTTTCCTGATGGAGAAGGCACACACTGGCACTACCAAGTCTTTGAGACACTCCCAACTGATAAAACAATGCTAAATCGATTTTATCATGATGGTAAATGTTATAATGCACCTTATTTTCATCCCCCTTCTCAAAAAAATATAATGTGTGTAAGTTTTTGATATTAGTAAAACATCTACCCTTTAGCGTCCCCACAAATGTCAAAAACATTGAGCTATTACGAAAAACGTTTCACCAGTTTTTAAAACATTAATTCTGAATGCTTGTTATGAAAATCCTTTCAATCTGTTCGTTTTAATGGTTCCGTTTTAATAAACAGGTCAATAATTTGCTTCCCAGATATCGAGGAAAACGCGGCCAACCACATTACTTGGGAGCAATTTTTTTTTTTCAGAGAGAAATCGCGCTATTTATGTCTTGGCATAAAAAAATAGTGTTCTTTTACAGTCACCCCTGTGATACACAAGTTTTCTATAGTGTTAGTGGACTAGAGAGAGAGAGAGAGAGTAAAATTATAATATTGTGGGTACACTAAACCATACCACGGGTGGGGTTCGAACCCCACCCGTGGTATGGTTTGTTTGCAATCGTGTCATTACGATTTCGTGAGTATTGTGGGTACACTGTTTTAGCGCTCGGCCGTCGACCACTCCTCAGAATACTATATCAGTTTTTAATCATTTGGATGTCATTATGTTCGTATGCCATCTATCATATATCTAATATCATTTTGGAAGAAGTGATAGATAAATAACTAAAATGGTCAATAATAGCTTAAATATACAACATTTTATTGCGCCATGAGGAACATATTCTTTCTGTAATGGCGTCTTCATCATTCCTGTGCCCTGGCTTCTCTTTGGTCTGCCATAGCTCCTCCCACTTTGTATCTACGCCAGATAGGGATTTTAATATATTAGCGGGGCAAAATACAAAAAAAAATATTAAAAATCAGAAAACAACTCCGATAATTCACTTTATGCACGGGATAAAGTAACTGGCGTCATTACAAGAAATGCTGAAGTGACTATAATTCGTTGTAGACACATCGTACGAAAATGAGACTTAGACCAAAATGTTGCCAGATTGATGAAGTATTTTTCTGTAAGCTTAACTCGGTTCTTTTTTTTCGATTTGTATTTTACCTGAAGCTCGCGTGCGGCAGCAATCAATTATTTCATGAAGTCTGTGGCTGTAGCACAGACTGCACACCTGTTTTGCAATGGCAAGTAAGATACTTTGATGAAGCTGAAGAGCAATAATTATTTCAAGAAGCACATAAAAATATTCTGCTAAGCAGCAACCACAGATGAAGTCATCTCAGCATAAGTGTGTCACTGCCTGTCCAGTGCATGATATCGCCAGTGCATTGCGTTACTGGCGATATCATGAGAAAGTTTCTGCAAATGCTTCAACTGTCCAGGTTCAGATTCCGCCACCAACAGCTGCATCAGCACGATATCAGAGTGGCCGTGTTTATTTCCAAGTTTAATAGCGAATGGGCATACTCTTGGATTCAGAATAACAGATAGTTAACTTACACCACGAACAACAGATTTACCATCAGAGAGCCTAGCTGTGCAAACTCTTTCTTCACTTGTAGAAATAACATGTACGCTTCATCCCCAAATATTTTGCTGCTGGGTGACTTCAATCTAAGACATACAAAAATGGAAGAATGTAGCAAATAATGTTGTAGCAGAAATAATCCCTGGAGGCAGCTCAGATGAAAAGTCACACACTCATCAGCTGCTGAATTTCTGCAATAAACACACTCTAGGTAAGCAGTTAGTGGAGCCAACAAGACTGGAGAACACACTTGACCTTATTTTCACAAATAATGAGGACCTGGTAAGAAACATAACAATATCAAAAACAACTAATTCTTATAATCTAATCGAAGTTCCTGTCTGACTTTTTGGGTTATCCTAAGTTTTCTACACATATGCTGCTATGTATGATAATCTATGTAACTGTATTTGTGTATACCTGAATAAACTTACTTACTTACTTACATGCACAGGGGTCCTGATCAGCAAAATGCATACAGTTATGAGGGTACCTTCACCAAATTCAACTTTACCAACAAGAACATCAACTGGGACCAGCTAAACTATGTCCTAAATGAAACGTGTTGGGAAGATATCTTAAATAACATGGACCCTAACCAGTGCCTCGAAAAAATCAACTTTCTGGTAACTGAAGTAGTATGTTTAAGGTATATTCCCCTAAGAAAAAAGAAAAGAAGAAGTAAACTGGAGAGAGAGATGCTCCCTTTACAGAAGAAGGCGAGAAATCACTGAGTTCCTCAAGAATGCTCGAAACACGGAAGGAAGCGCTAACCAGGGAAGTGAAAATATTACTCTTAAGTTTAAGGACTCATACAGAATCCAGGAGAGACAAGAGGCGCTAAAAGCGATTAGTGAAATTGAAAGAAATTCGAAATATTTCTTTTCATATGCCAAAAACAAGGCAAGAACCACATCTAGTATAGGGCTCCTACTCAGACAAGACGGATCCTACACAGATGACAACAAAGAAATAAGTGAGATACTGAAATCTCAATATGACTGTTCAGCGAGCCCCTAATCAGTCTAAAGATAGACAATCCAAATAATTTTTTCATGAATGAGCCTCAAAACCCTGCCAATGTATGCCAAATCTCTGATATAACCTTAACTCCACTAGACTTTGAGAAAGCCATTGACAACATGCCCATGCACTCAGCCCCAGGCCCAGACTCATGAAACTCTGTGTTCATTAAGAAGTGCAAGGAAACCCTCTCACGGGCCCTAAGTATGCTATGAAGAAGGAGCATAGACACAGGGAAGATTAAACAGTCACTAAAAACACCGGATATAGCCTCACTCCATAAAGGGGGCATCTTTGAAAGAATTCTAAGAAGCAGGATTGCAAACCACTTAGACTCCCAACAATTGCACAATCCAGGGCAACATGGGTTCAGAGCAGGTCGATCCTGCCTCTCGCAACTATTGGACCACTATGATATGGTCTTGGATGCATTGGAAAACAAACAGAATGCAGATGTAGTTTACACAGATTTTGCAAAAGCCTTTGACAAGTGCGATCATGGTGTAATATCACACAAAATGCGTGCTAAAGGGATAACTGGCAAAGTAGGCAGATGGATCTTCAACTTTCTAACCAATCGAACACAAGTAGTGTTGAACAGAGTTAAGTCGGAGGCTGCCATAGTGAAGAGCTCTGTTCCACAAGGCACAGTACTCGCCCCTATCCTGTTCCTCATCCTCAAATCAGACATAGAGATGTAAACCATAGCACCGTATCATCCTTTGCAGACGATACTAGGATCTGCATGAGAGTGTCATCCATTGAGGACACGGCAAATCTCAAAGAAGATATAAACCAAGTTTTCTAATGGGCAACGGAAAACAATATGATGTTCAATGAAGACAAATTCCAACTACTCCGTTATGGAAAACTGGAGGAAATAATAGCTAGAACTGAGTATACTACAAACTCTAATCACACAATAGAGCGGAAAAGTAATGTGAAGGACCTGGGCCGAGAGGGCGTTGATCCCTGGAGCACTCGCCAAGTAGACTCCAGGTAGACACTGTGAAATGTCACGTGTGCAGTGAAAAGAACTGTACTTTTTGTGAAGAGTTGATTCAATAACTAACGAAGTTATCTGTTGTTTGCTGTATTAAAGTGTGTTTAAAATGCATTGGGATCATGCTGGTATTACTCATAATTTAAAAATGCATGGGATCATGCTGGTATTTCTCATAATTTATTACTCACATACATAGTACGATACATGAAAGTTTTCCTAGAAACATCTCAATCGCGTTTTTATAGCAAATATTCAAAAAATCATAAGATTTCTTTTTGATTGAGATACATTTTTTTGGATGGGTTCTTCCTAGAACTAGCACTTAAGAGGCGCGTGAGTTTCCCTGTCTCCTAATATAATGTTTATTTTGCCACTATAATTTACCTTGCGGATTGTCCATAATTACTATCGTATTTGCTTCGTCTGCTTTCGTAAGGTGAAGTCCAGGATTTTTCCTTAATTCATGGTATAACTTAACAAATCTTTGCTCAGACCTCTACAACACAATTTTCCTCAAAGATTTGTTAAGTTATACCATGAATTAATGAAAGATCCTGGACTTCACCTTACGAAACAGACAAAGCAAATGCGATAGTAATTATGGACAAGGTAGATTATAGGAGAAAAATAACATATTATTACAAGACGTGCTAGATCTGACGTGCTCCCTTAAATTAATACCAAAAGATAAAAAAAAACCTCAGTTACAAAAACAAATCGCATAAATATGCAGTCAGAGTCCCTGGATTAAATTCTTTTATTTATGTTACACGAGTCCTTTTGTCTCCTTTTTTTTATATAATGTTCTTTAAGTATTCATCAATGTAAAAAAAAATGGTTAGTATTTATTTCTGTGTTAAATAATTCACGAAATCTTAACAACACAATTGCAAAGAAACCACAGAACGGATGGGGTTTGAACCTATGGCCTGGAGTTTTAGGACTCATTGCCATGGCTTCAACTTGTGGCTGTGTTAAATATTTTTTCCTGTTAGATTGAACTATAACCACTGAGGGAGCCATAATATATTTTAAAACATGCATAGAATAATTTTTTATGGCCTAGGAAATGCCATAACTACATCCGGCTGAAGTTAACAAGGGACCCTCCTAACATATTTGTTACTACACCCGGCTGAAGTTAACAAGAGACCCTCCTAACATGTTTGTTACTACATCCGGCTGAAGTTAACAAGGGACCCTCCTAACATGTTTGTTACTACATCCGGCTGAAGTTAACAAGGGACCCTCCTAACATGTTTGTTACTACACCCGGCTGAAGTTAACAAGGGACCCTCCTAACATGTTTGTTACTACACCCGGCTGAAGTTAACAAGGGACCCTCCTAACATGTTTGTTACTACACCCGGCTGAAGTTAACAAGGGACCCTCCTAACATGCTTTTGTACTCTTCCAGGGGACAACGAATCAGACGATGAATATGTCATGCAGTGACCCCACGGCACTCTTCTGGTTGACTTCTTCCATTACATCTGTCATCACCTTCACTTGCCAAGCCTATGGATACTGGATGCACTCCAGAGGCCTATGTTTTCAAGGTAAGTAAGTGAGAAATACATACATTTATACATCAATATATCTAAACACAAGAGTATAATAAACATTGGTCGTTGGCATGAGTATACCACCACTGAAAAGGGCTCTTTGTATTGCCGAGCTATACATTATTCCTATCATCTATTGTATTATTTTCGCCGTATGGGTTCGTTTGTCCTTTTAGAGTATATAAATATTTTTATATATATTTTTATACAGTTGGGTGTGGGTGGGTGTGAGTTGGACCTGACTAGCTTGTGCTACTAGGTCAGATGCCGTACTAATTCCTTAAGTGGAAGTGACCTGACTACCTGGAGTTTACATGGGGAGGGTTAAATCCAGGTGGTCGGCTAGATAAATATATGAGTGGGTGCAGGTGGGTGTGAATTGGTCTTGACTAGCTTGTGCCACTAGGTCAGATGCCGTGCTCCCTCCTTATGTGAATGTAACCTGACCTGGCTGGGTCGGGGCATTGGCTTAAACCGGTTGGAGACTTGGACTTGCCTCGCATGGGCCAGTAGGCCTGCTGCAGTGTTCCTTCTTTCTTATATTCTTATGTGAAGTTTGAGCAGCTTTACTAAACTGCGAACCAGCGTCCTCTCCTCCTTTTCAGCTTAACTAGTTTGGACCTTTACCTACCTGGAGTCTACCTGGAGAGCATTCCGGGGTTCAACGCCCCAGCGGCCCGGTCCATGACCAGGCCTCCTGGTGGATCAGGGCCTGATCAACGAGACTGTTACTGCTGGCCGCACATAGTCCAACGTACGAACCACAGCCCGGCTGATCTGGCACTGTCTTTAAGTATCTGTCCAGCTCCCACTTGAAGACAACCAGGGGTCTATTGGTAATTCCCCTTATGGCTGGTGGGAGGCTGTTGAACAGTCTTGGGCCCCGGACACTTATTGTGTTTTATCTTAGTGTACCAGTGGCGCCCCTACTTTTCACTGGAGGTATGTTACATCGCCTGCCAAGTCTTTTGCTTTCGTAGGGAGTGATTTCTGTGTGCAGGTTAGGGACCAGTCCCTCCAGGATCTTCCAGGTGTAGATTATGATATATCTCTCTCGCCTGTGCTCCAGTGAGTACAAGTCAAGTTCTTCCAGGCGTTCTCAGTAGTTAAGGGGTTTGATGGAACTTATACGTACCGTAAAGGTTCTCTGTACATTCTCTAGATCTGCAATTTCACCTGCCTTGAATGGGGATGTTAATGTACAGCAGTATTCTAGCCTAGAGAGAACAAGTGATTTAAAAAGGATCATCATTAGCTTGGCATCTCTTGTCTTGAATATTCTCATTATCCATCTAATCAGTTTCCTCACAGATGTGATAGTGGCATTGTTGTGGTTCTTGAAGGTGAGATCTTTGGACATTACCACTCCCAGGTCCTTCACATTGCTTTTCCGCTCTATTGTGTGGTTAGAGTTTGTAATATACTCAGTCCTAGCTATTATTTCTCCAGTTTTCCATAACGGAGTAGTTGCAATTTGTCTTCATTGAACATCATATTGTTATCCGTTGCCCATTGGAAAACTTGGTTTATATCTTCTTGGAGATCGCCTTTCCTTCCTTTGTCAAAATTTTGCTGTGATTTGTTAGCCTATGACTGGGAATGGTTTGTGTGCTTGATGTGAACTACTTTTAATGGCTTAATGCCTACGTAGTAACTTATGGAATTTGATTTGGAAAGACTTTTGGATATGGCTTGTCAGTGTTGCATGGGCATAAGCTAACACTGCTGATATCATCACTGCTTACGGTGCCGTCTCTGTTGCTTTAACGCTTCTGCTGATGCTTATCACACCCTCTTCTGCCGCTGACGCCACCGCTACTAATGCCACCACTCCTGCTGCAACTGTCGATGCTGCCGACACTGACGTTGCTGTCACCCTGACACCTACGTTGTATTACTTACAGTCGTTGAATTAGATTGATTACTGGATATGTTTAGGAGTACTAATTTTCTTTCAATCCCTCTCCTTATGTTGTGGTTCTATTTTCTGTAATGTGTTGATATGTTACGTCTTGTATGGATAGTATTGTAAAGTCAAGTACAAATGTTAACTTGCTCCCGGGTTAGAATTAAGATTTCATTAAAAAGTGACAAGGAACAAAAGAGGGGCCTTTAACAATCCTAGAATTGAGTAGTAGTTCTGACTGAGATTCTTTTAATGTTTGTGGAGCAGTGGAAACAGCTTGCCTTGCCCTCGTAGGGTCGGCTGTTCGAGGCATATACAGTTCTGTAGACCCCGATGGGAACTGCAAGACGGTGGTATTTGGAACGCCCCTTTTCAAAGGAACTGATACGACAGTTGTTAGTCGAGTATTCCCAAATCACCCACTGACACCTATTTGTAGGGAATAATCTTTCTACTAAAAACGAGAAGAAGAAAAACTTTATAAAATTGGGTTGTCTGAATGTGCGTGGATGTAGTGCGGATGATAAGAAAGAGATGATTGCCGATGTTATGAATGAAAAGAAGTTGGATGTCCTGGCCCTAAGCGAAACAAAGCTGAAGGGGGTAGGCGAGTTTCAGTGGGGAGAAATAAATGGGATTAAGTCAGGAGTATCTGAGAGAGTTAGAGCTAAGGAAGGGGTAGCAATAATGTTGAAGGATCAGTTATGGAAGGAAAAGAGGGAATATAAATGTGTAAATTCAAGGATTATGTGGATTAAAATAAGGGTCGGATGCGAAAAGTGGGTCATAATAAGCGTGTATGCACCTGGAGAAGAGAGGAGTGTAGAGGAGAGAGAGAGATTTTGGGAGATGTTAAGCGAATGTATAGGAACTTTTGAACCAAATGAGAGAGTAATTGTGGTAGGGGACCTAAATGCTAAAGTGGGAGAAACATGCAGAGAGGGTGTAGTAGGTAAGTTTGGGGTGCCAGGTGTAAATGATAATGGGAGCCCTTTGATTGAACTTTGTATAGAAAGGGGTTTAGTTATAGGTAATACATATTTTAAGAAAAAGAGGATAAATAAGTATACAAGATATGATGTAGGGCGTAATGACAGTAGTTTGTTGGACTATGTATTGATAGATAAAAGACTGTTGAGTAGACTTCAGGATGTACATGTTTATAGAGGGCTACAGATATATCAGATCACTTTTTAGTTATAGCTACAGTGGGAGTAAAAGGTAGATGGGATACAAGGAAAATAGAATCAGTAAGTAAAAGAGAGGTGAAGGTTTATAAACTAAAAGAGGAGGCAGTTAGGGTAAGATATAAACAACTATTGGAGGATAGATGGGCTAGTGAGAGTGTAGGCAATTGGGTCGAAAATGTATGGGGTAGATTTAAAAATGTAGTGTTAGAGTGTTCAGCAGAAGTTTGTGGTTACAGGCGAGTGGGTGCGGGAGGGAAGAGGAGCGATTGGTGGAATGATTATGTAAAGAGAGTAGTAAGGGAGAAAAAGTTAGCATATGAGAGGTTTTTACAAAGTAGAAGTGATGCAAGGAGGGAAGAGTATATGGAGAGAAAAAGAGAGGTTAAAAGAGTGGTGAAGCAATGTAAAAATAGAGCAGATGAGAGAGTGGGTGAGATGTTATCAGCAAATTTTGTTGAAAATAAGAAAAAGTTTTGGAATGAGATTAATAAGTTGAGGAAGCCTAGAGAACAAATGGATTTGACAGTTACAAATAGGAGAGGAGAGTTATTAAATGGAGAGTTAGAGGTATCGGGAAGATGGAGAGAATATTTTGAGGATTTGTTAAATGTTGATGAAGACAGGGAAGCTGTGATTTCGTGTGTAGGGCAAGGAGGAATAACATCTTGTAGGAGTGTGGAAGAGCCAGTTGTGGGTGTAGGGGAAGTTCGTGAGGCAGTGGGTAGAATGAAAGGGGGTAAGGCAGCTGGGATTGATGGGATAAAGATAGAAATGTTAAAAGCAGGTGGGGATATAATTTTGGAGTGGTTGGTGCTATTATTTAATAAATGTATGGAAGAGGGTAAGGTACCTAGGGATTGGCAGAGAGCGTGTATTGTTCCTTTGTATAAAGGCAAAGGGGACAAAAGAGAGTGCAAAAAATTATAGGGGAATAAGTCTGTTGAGTGTACCTGGTAAAGTGTATGGTAGAGTTATTATTGAAAGAATTAAGAGTAAAACAGAAAGAAGGATAGCAGATGAACAAGGGGGCTTTAGGAAGGGTAGGGGGTGTGTAGACCAAGTGTTTACAGTGAAACATATAGGTGAACAGTATTTGGATAGGGGTAAAGATGTTTTGTGGCATTTATGGATTTGGAAAAGGCGTATGATAGGGTAGATAGGGGGCAATGTGGCAGATGTTGCAGGTGTATGGAATAGGAGGAAGGTTACTGAAAGCAGTGAAGAGTTTTTATGAGGATAGTGAGGCTCAGGTTAGAGTGTGTAGGAGGGAAGGGGACTATTTCCCAGTAAAAGTGGGCCTTAGACAAGGATGTGTGATGTCACCGTGGTTGTTCAATATATTTATAGATGGGGTTGTAAGAGAAGTGAATGCGAGGGTCTTGGCAAGAGGTGTTAGGCTAAAAGATAAAGAAGCAAATACAAAGTGGGAGTTGTCACAGTTGCTTTTTGCTGATGACACTGTGCTTTTGGGAGATTCTGAAGAGAAGCTGCAGAGGTTGGTGGATGAATTTGGTAGGGTGTGTAAAAGAAGAAAATTGAAAGTGAATATAGGAAAGAGTAAGGTGATGAGGATAACAAAAAGAATAGGTGACGAAAGATTGGATATCAGATTGGAGGGAGAGAGTATGGAGGAGGTGAATGTATTCAGATATTTGGGAGTGGACATGTCGGCGGATGGGTCTATGAAGGATGAGGTGAATCATAGAATTGATGAGGGGAAAAGGGTGAGTGGAGCACTTCGGAGTCTGTGGAGACAAAGAACCTTGTCCATGGAAGTAAAGAGGGAATGTATGAGAGTATAGTTATACCAACGCTCTTATATGGGTGTGAAGCATGGGTGATGAATGTTGCAACGAGGAGAAGGCTGGAGGCAGTGGAGATGTCATGTCTGAGGTCAATGTGTGGTGTGAATATAATGCAGAGAATTCGGAGTTTGGAAATTAGGAGGAGGTGCGGGATTACCAAAACGATTGTCCAGAGAGCTGAGGAGGGGTTGTTGAGGTGGTTTGGACATGTAGAGAGAATGGAACGAGACAGAGTGACTTCGGAGTGTATAAATCTGTAGTGGAGGGAAGGCGGGGTAGGGGTCGGCCTAGGAAAGGTTGGAGGGAGGGGGTAAAGGAAGTTTTGTGTGCGAGGGGCTTGGATTTCCAGCTAGCATGTGTGAGCGTGTTTGATAGGAGTGAATGGAGGCATATGGTTTTTAATACTTGACGTGCTGTTGGAGTGTGAGCAAAGTAACATTTATGAAGGGATTCAGGGAAACCGGCAGGCCGGACTTGAGTTCTGGAGATGGGAAGTACAGTGCCGGCACTCTGAAGGAGGGGTGTAAATGTTGCAGTTTTATAACTGTAGTGTAAAGCACCCTTCTGGCAAGACAGTGATGGAGTGATTGATGATGAAAGTGTTTCTTTTTCGGGCCACCCTGCCTTGGTGGGAATCGGCCGATGTGTTAATAAAAATAAAAAAATCTTTCTCTCTCTTTGTGCTGCTTATGATGTGTCACTGATTAATACACATTTTAATATTCTTCCATAGGTTTCGACAATTAAGATTTTGTCATGGGTTTTACAATAGCTGGAGTGCCTCCAGAGACCTCGGTGATATTTGCAGGGACATTTATGTTTTGTGCTTGATTTAATAGTCTCTAATTTATAGTACTGTTTTTAGCTTCTCATGATTTTCTAGTACGTTTAGTCGATGTTGTGTGTTGTAAATGAAGACATACTTTTAATGTACATTGTTGAGTGACTTTCACAGAGCTCTGCAAATCCCTCAGTCACCTTCCATTTCCTCTGTACAATTCTTTACTCAACAATCAATTCCTCATATGTACTTCCACAAAACTTTTTATCACTTTATAGATCCATAGCCCATGCTTTCTACATGAGTCCCCACAACTATCCATTCAGGTATGAGGGGTAAATAGACCATTAATGCAGTGAAATCTTTCACTCACGATTTGGCTTTATTGAATGTATACCGTGATGAATTAGCTAAACAAGCATTAATTAAAGAGAACATTGAGTATATTTTTTTTTTCAAACGGAAGTTTACGAAACATTGTCAGAAAGAAACTTGAAGTCGAACTTGAAATAAGTAGAACAGTACAAATAGAAACTAGAAGATTCATTATCCATCGTAACGAAATGTGTCAAGTAGAATGAAAGATGATGTTACTGCTAGACTAAGGCTATACTATAAGTATCTCTAGCAGAAGGGTTTATATGAAGATGTCAGGGACGTAAAATGCAAAGTGTGTGAAGAGAGACAGAGCCATACACTGAAACATAACATCTTAAGAGTGTCCAAACATCCAACCTCTCAGAGGCACACCCATGCAAACTTTACAGGATATGACAAAACACCTCATTGCTAATGATATGATATCTGAAATCTTGAGGTTGTATCCACATTTTACATCGATTAAATGAATGGGCGATTTTTACAAAGGAGATTGCAACCCAGTTATGATAATAAGATATATTTTTTCTTTTGAGATTCTATTTCATACTGTATTGAATATAACTTCATGAAGTAAATGTAAAATGTGAAATGACTAATATTTCTTTCAAGAAATGTAGTAATGTAATAATGCTTAGAGGGGTCTGACAAAGGCCCATTGTGTAATCCAGAATTTTGTGCTACCGCTCTCAGGATGAGCTGCGGGTGCACAATAAACTAACCGTAATCTACCTGATGAGGTCTACTCGTGAGTGAAAGGTTGTACCAATACAAACTTCATTGCATAAAGTGACTGTTTACCACTTGTCTGCGTTATACCTTTATTTAACAGAACTATTCGACCTACCTACTTCCAGAATCCGCCCTTCCCCTCCTCTATGTGAATTTCCATAACTCCATCCACCCCTCCATCGCAATCCGTTCCTTTTAAATGAACTCCCATTACACATCATCTATCGATCCAGTCAAAATCACATGAAACCCAACCTCTGTTTAACCTGACTGCAGCGTGCAAGACCAAGCTGACAAACGTGGTGTGTCGGTTTCCCTTCCTCTATGAGGGTCAGGAGTACAATAGATGCTCAGCCCTGAGTCGTGGAGCAGATCTGGCGGGGGGCGACCTGGTGTGTGGCATTGTGTATAACGTCACGCTAAACTGGCAGCTCCATGCTTGTGACATGGATAACAACTCCAGCACTTGCACATCTCTCTTGGGTATGTTGGCGTGTAGTTTTTATTATGTGTATGTGTGTGTTATTCCCATTTACTAATAGTTACAAGAAGCCCTTTATTTTTTTACTGATTTTCGAATTTCGTTTTACTTTTTCTACTACTTATAATATAATAAATAATAGATTAAAAGATCTCATTGGTCAAAAGAGAGGCATATATAGGCGAATCAAAAGATGAGAGGGGCAGTTAAGAAATCAATATATTCAGTTAAAGAGAGAAATATAAAAGGGAATAAGAAAAAGTAAAGAGAGATTATGAGGTTAAAGTCACAAGGAAATCGAAGACCAACCCAAAATTATTCTTTCAGGTATACAGAAGTAAGATTAGGGACAAGATAGGCCCACTCAAAAGTTGCTCGGGTCAGCTCACCGACAGTGATAAGGAAATGTGTAGTATTTTTAACACTTACTTCCTCTCAGTTTTTACACAGGAAGATACTAGCGATATTCCAGAAATAATAAATTTTGTAGAACAGGACGATAATAAACTCTGTACGATTAGGGTCACAAATGACATGGTCCTTAGACAAATAGACAAATTAAAACCTAATATATCCCCAGGCCCTGATGAACTGTACACAAGGGTTCTAAAGGAATGTAAAGAGGAGCTTAGCAAACCTTTGGCTAATCTTTTCAACATACCACTACAAACTAGCGTAGTGCCAGATAAGTAGAAAATGACAAATGTGATACCTACTTTCAAAGTAGGTGACAGGTCCTTAGCTTTGACCTATAGACCAATAAACCTAACCTCCATAGTGGGAAAATTTATGAAATCGATAATTGCCGAGGCAATATGTAGCCATCTTGAAAGGCATAAATTAATTAATGAATCTCAGCACGGTTTTACAAAAGGACATTCCTGCCTTACGAATTTATTAATTTTTTTCACCAAGGTATTTGAGGAGGTAGATCATGGTAATGAATATATTGTGTATATGGACTTCAGTAAGGCTTTTGATAGAGTCCCATATCAGAGGCTATTGAGGAAAATTAAGGCACACGAAATATGAGGAGAAATTTTTTCGTGGATAGAGACGAGGTTGACAGATAGGCGGCAGAGAGTTTGCATAAATGGGCAAAAATCAGAGTGGGAAAGTGTCACGAGCGGTGTTCCACAGGGGTCAATGTTGGGCCTCTTATTGTTCACAATCTACATAAACGGCATAGATGAGGAAATAAATAGCGATATAAGCAAGTTTGCCGATGACACCAAAATGCTCTGACGAGGACATTAGAGCACTCCAGGAAGATTTGAATAGACTAATGCGGTGGTCTGAGAAGTGGCAGATGCAGTTTAATATAGACAAATGCAAAGTTCTAAACATTGGACAGGAAAATAACCATGCCACATATAAACTAAATAATGTAGATCTTAATATTACTGACTGCGAAAAGGATTTGGGAGTTCTGGTTAGCAGGTTGCAGGTTGTTCTTCAACTCTGTATATCTTTGGTTAGGCCTCATTTAGATTATGCTGCACAGTTTTGGTCACCGTATTACAGAATGGATATAAATGATCTGGAAAACGTACGAAGGAGGATGACAAAGTTGATCCCATGTATCAGAAATATTCCCTATGAGGATGGTCTGAGGGCCCTGAATCTGCTCTCTCTAGAAAGGCGTAGAATTAGGGGGGGGGGTGAATGATTGAGGTGTATAAATGGAAAATAGGAATAAATAAAGGGAACGTAAATAGCGTGTTAAAAATATCTAGCCAAGACAGGACTCGCAGCAATGGTTTCAAGTTGGAAAAATTCAGATTCAGGAAGGATATAGGAAAGCACTGGTTTGGTAATAGAATTGTAGATAAGTGGAACAAACTCCCGAGTACCGTCATAGAAGCTAAAATTTTGTGTAGTTTTAAAAATGGGTTAGATAAATACATGAGTGGCTATGGGTGGGTGTGAGTTGGACCCGACTAGCTTATGCTAATAGGTAGGAGACTTGGACCTGCCTCGCATGGGCCAGTAGGCCTGCTGCAATGTTCCTTCTTTCTTATGTATCATCACTGTTACTACGACCCACCACCATTACTACAAACCACTACCATCATTTACCACTGTTACTGTCACCACCATAACTACCACTCGTGAACCATTACTACCGTCCACCACCACCCATTACTGCAATCCGCACTCCCCGTTACTACCACCCACCACCACCATTACTATAATCCGCTCCACCATTACTACCACCCTCCATCACTATTACTACTGGTCACCAACACTATTGATACAACCCACTATTCCCATTACTACCACTCACCACCATCGTTACAATCACCCACTACCATCATACTACCATTCACCACCACCGTTGATGCAACCCACCGCCACCAATATTACCATCCACCAACGCAATTACTGCTACTCACCACCATTACTACCCCTCACCACCACCATTACCACCATCCACCACAAATAAACTTACTTAAAATCGTAATAATTTTCCAGGTAGGCCCGTCAATGAAACGCTGACATGTGGAGGTGAGTTAAAACGAGTTTTGTTAATAAGATGATTAAATTTAATATTTAAGAATACGATCCTTCTGACATGACCTGGGTAAACATTCGATTTCATAAGCCAAATCTGCGGACCTCCATCCTTAGCAGCAGTCACGGGGTATTAAATGTTGCCTTTGCAATGAGTTGCGACGGGAAGGAAGTTTACACGATCACTGCTGGCTGGACGCTGGTTGGACGCTGGCTGGACGCTGGCTGGACGCTGGTTGGACGCTGGCTGGACGCTGGCTGGATTGCTCATACTAACGAGAAGATAAACTGACAATGTTAGATTTCATCTACCCCCGCTTAAGTCTAGCTACACCTTGAATATGCAGATTTTCTTTCCCCCTTTATAAAAGGTTGAAGACAAAATGTAGGGAGTATAAAGAAAACCAAATAAACTTATATAAAACTTCATAATAACCCCTCTAGAGTAAATATTAAAAATGTGGATTAGTTGCAACGAGTGTATTGTGTTTTTTTAGTCTTCATATAAATACAAACAGTTATCCTCAGTTAATCTTTCAACCGCCGCCATTATAATTGACTTGTAATCATTGTTAGTGTGTTGGATGACGTGAAAATGTCTAAAATTGACATATTTATATACTGTATCTTCATATTTCATATCTTGATAACATAATTTGTTTAAAATACAAATAGAAAGTACCTGGGCCAGAGTGTTGCTGGAGCGTCGGGTTAGTGATGGCACTCAGTGCCAGTCTGTCTTGGTATTCTTCTTTTTGTTTTTCGTTTAATTTAGCTAGCTGTTAGCGTATTTTATTATTTTTTAGTATATCACTTTTATTAAAATTTATATTACTATGTATTTCCACATTAATAGATAAATAATTAAAATATCCAAGAAAATATGATGCCCTCATTTTATAACAATTCCTTCCAGCAGCTGTGAACTTGTTCAAGTTTTGTGGAGAATATGAATCCCTTTAAACTATTATTATTAATAGTAGTATTGGTATTAGTATTAGTATTATAAGTATTATTATGCCTGCACGCGCGTGTATGTGTGTACTCAAATATATGTGATTGCAGGGGTCGATTTAGAGCTCCTGGTCCTGCCCCTTCAATGGTCGCTACTAGGTTCACTTTTTCCCTTCTCCAAGAACTTTATCGTACCTCTTCTTAAGGCTATGTATGGATCCTTCCTCTATTACCTCACTCCAGATCGTTCCATTTCCTGACAACTCTAAAACTGAAAAAAAATACTGCTTAACATCCCTACGGTTCATATGAGTTTTCAACTGCCTTTTTTGTCGCCTTGTTTCTGTGTCCCACCTCTGAAACATTCTTGCCCTGTTTACCTTCTCAGTGTGCGCTTGTGTGTGTGTGTGTGTGTGTGTGTGTGTGTGTGTGTGTGTGTGTGTGTGTGTGTGTGTGTGTGTGTGTTGTGTGTGTGTGTGTGTTGTGTGTGTTGTGTGTGTGTGTGTGTGTATTGTGTGTGTGTGTGTGTGTGTGTGTGTGTTGTGTGTGTGTGTGTGTGTGTGTGTACTCACCTAATTGTGGTTGCAGGGGTCGAGACTCAGCTCCTGGCCCCGCCTCTGCACTGTCCGCTACTGGGTCTCTGCTCTCCCTGCTCCGTGAGCTCTATCATACCTTGTCTTAAAACTATGTATGGTTCCCGCCTCCACTATATCGTTCGCTAAACTATTCCACTTCCTAACTACTCTATGGCTGAAGAATTGCTTCCTAACATCCCTCTGACTCATCTGAGTCTTCAGCTTCCAGTTGTGTCCCCTTGTTTCTGTGTTTCCTCTCTGGAACATCCTGTCACTATCTACCTTGTCGATTCCCCGCAGTATTTTGTATGTCGTTATCATGTCTCCTCTAACCCTTCTGTCCTCAGTGTTGTTAGTCTATTTCCCTCAACCTTTCTTCATAAGGAGTCCTTGGTTGTGGAACTAGCCTTGTGCAAACCTTTGACTTTCTCTAATTTCTTGACGTGCTTGACCAGGTGTGGGTTCCAGACTGGTGCTGCATACTCTAGTATGGGCCTGACGTATACGGTATACAGTGTCCTGAACGGTGTGTGTGTGTGTGTGTGTGTGTGTGTGTGTGTGTGTGTGTTAATCTTGTTTCTGTGGTAGGAGGACCTGAGTGTCGCGTGAGGCTCACCACTGACGAGACACAAGACCTGGAAGTGCTGGACCAACCTTACCCAGGAGCCAAGTACTCCAGTGCACCTAACTCCAGCCTCATACACCTGCAGGTGAGCGACGCCGAGGCAGGTGTGTTAACGTCTGGGTAGATGAGTAACACTAGTGCATGCAGTTAAGCCATTCTTGGGTACAGATGAAGTGCTGAAATTGAATGGTAACGTTTGCGGTTTTTTGGTAAACTGTATTTCGCAAATGACTCTGTGTGGGTCATTCAGCGCAAAGAATGGTAGAGGCACGAGTCTCTATCTATCAATTACGGCTGAGTCTCTGTTGGTAATCTCGATTGTGTTGGTTAGTAAGACCAGGGTAGTGGTTAGTTCTAGGGCAGGTGGTAACAAAAAAACATGACTTTGAGATGTAATTTATTAAGGCCAAGCACAAGTGATAGCTGTACATCTAGCTCACGCAATCAGCCGGGTTGTGGTTCGTACGCTGGACTACGTGCGGCCAGCAGTAACAGCCTGGTTGATCAGGCCCTGATCCACCGGGAAGCCTGGCCGTGGACCGGGCCGCGGGGGCGTTGATCTCCGGAATACCCTCCAGGTAGACTCCAGGTAGGTAGAAAACCGACAAATTGAAGAATAAGTCATTTCTGCAACATTCCCAAATGTTGTATAAGTATTTAATTCTTCAAAGCTGGGTATGAATAAGTTTAGGCTGTCTCCACCCTGCTACAAGATACATAGATGAACAGCCTCAGAAGAGTTACTCTTACTACTTCACATAAAAGATAATGACAACCTATATAGCGTGTGTGCTACTCTTGTTTCTTCTCTCTCTAGTTTCTCCGAAAAAAATGTGCGTAAACACGCACATAATACATTGCATTAGTGAATGTTCACAAAAAATCACAATTATTTTTTCTTCAGGGATGTATTGGAGAATGGTTGACAGTAAGGTGCCGCCAGCCGAGACGTGTGGTTGAGGTGACTTCCCTTCAGTCCTCCGTCACTACCATCATTCACTCCTCAGTTACCATCCAACTTTACTGCCGAATGTGGCAATACACAACCTTAAAATTTACAGAGCTCTCGCTCGGCCTTTATCTAGATGACGATGTGGAGTACAGGATACGGTGTGTAGATACGCGGAAAGCCACCCCAAATACCACTATCTCTACAAGAGCAGCCACCTTTGTTACAACAATATTTACAGCAGTAGCTACCGCAAATTCAACTCTCTTTACCCCTGAAACAGCTTCGACGACATCGTCTACTACAACAACGTCATCCTCCACAACCACCTCAATATTAACACCATCCTCCTACACAACCTCGACCACAACACCGTCCATGACAGCAACACACTTACTGCTGTCCTCTGAAAGAGCCCCTGCATCTTCATCAACTACCGAGCAATCATCGCCCACAGGAAGACAGTACGTAACGATGACGAAGACACCAACCAGCACATCATATATTGCAACACGAGGTAAGTCACCGACTCCAGATATTTATATTATTTTATACTGCAAGCAAAGATTTTCACTTGGTGGCAAAAATCAAAACCTTTAGCTATAATAAAATTTTGACAAGAATTGAGAAAGATTATATATATATATATATATATATATATATATATATATATATATATATATATATATATATATATATATATATATATATAGTGTGTGTGTGTGTGTGTGTGTGTGTGTGTGTGTGTGTGTTTGTGTGTCGTGGATGGTCTTTCCGGATTTGGATAATAATACAGACGAGCTTTGGTTGGTAACTTGCTGTATTGATGGTAAAATATATGGGAGTGACGCAGAGCTTAACGCCTGGGCCTGTGTCCTCTCTGCCCACTCGATGGTAACTAAACTGGAGGGCCGAGAAGGCGCTCCTATTCAAGATTGACCCTTGACACTGCCAACGGTCGTGATCACGTGAAGAGCACAGCGTGAACACGTTAGTGATAGGCTTACGATTCAGTAACGGTTTATATGCTACTAATACTATCACTGAACTGGTAGTGTGTTTGTGTATGTGTTTGTGTGTGTGTGTATGTGTTTGTGTGTGTTTGTGTGTGTGTTTGCATGTGTGTTTGTGTGTGTGTGTGTTTGTATTTGTGTCTGTGTTTGTGTGTGTGTTTGTGTACTCACCTAGTTGTACTCACCTAGTTGTGGTTGCAGAGGTCGAGTCATTGCTCCTGGCCCCGCCTCTTCACTGGCCGCTACTGGGTCACTCTCCCTGCGCCATGAGCTTTATCATACCTCTTCTTAAAGCTATGTATGGAACCTGCCTCCACTACATCGCTTCCTAAACTATTCCACTTCCCGACCACTCTGTGACTGAAGAAATACTTCCTAACATCCCTGTGATTCATCTGTGTCTTCAACTTCCAACTGTGTCCCCTTGTTGCTGTGTCCCATCTCTGGAACATTCTGTCTCTGTCCACCTTGTCAATTCCTCTCAGTATCTTATATGTCGTTATCATGTCCCCCCTATCTCTCCTGTCCTCCAGTGTCGTCAGGTCGATTTCCCTTAACCTCTCCTCGTAGGACATACCCCTTAGCTCCAGGACTAGTCTTGTTGCAAACCTTTGCACTTTCTCTAGCTTCTTTACGTGCTTGGCTAGATGTGGGTTCCAAACTGGTGCTTCATACTCCAGTATGGGCCTAATGTACACAGTGTACAGAGTCCTGAACGATTCTTTATTAAGATGTCAGAATGCTGTTCTTAGGTTTGCTAGGCGCCCGTATGCAGCAGCAGTTATTTGGTTGATGTGCGCCTCAGGAGATGTTCCTGGTGTTATACTCATCCCAAGATCTTTTCCTTGATTGAGGTTTGTAGTCTCTGGCCCCCCTAGACGGTACTCCGTCTGCGGTCTTCTTTGCCCTTCCCCAATCTTCATGACTTTGCACTTGGTGGGGTTGAACTCCAGGAGCCAATTGCTGGACCAGGCTTGCAGCCTGTCCAGATCCCTTTGTAGTTCTGTCTGGTCCTCGTCCGATTGAATTCTTCTCATCAACTTCACATCATCTGCAAACAGGGACACTTCGGAGTCTATTCCTTCCGTCATGTCGTTCACAAATACCAGAAACAGCACCGGTCCTAGGACTGACCCCTGTGGAACCCCACTCGTCACCGGCGCCCACTCTGACACCTCGCCACGTACCATGACTCGCTGCTGTCTTCCTGACAGGTATTCCATGATCCATTGGAGTGCCTTACCTGTTATCGCTGCCTGGTCCTCCAGCTTTTGCACTAATCTCTTGTGTGAAACTGTGTCAAATGCCATCTTACAGTCCAAGAAGATGCAATCTACCCACCCCTCTCTCTCTCTTGTCTTACTGCTGTCACCCTGTCATAGAACTCCAGTAGGTTTGTGACACAGGATTTCCCATCCCAGAAACTGTCCTGGCTGTCGTTGATAAGCTCATTCTTTTCTAGGTGTTCCACCACTCTTCTCCTGATAATCTTTTCCATAACTTTGCATACTATACATGTCAGTGACACTGGTCATGTGTGTGTGTGTGTTTATCGTGCCTAGAAGGTCGACCTCCTTGCAGGACAGGCTATTATTTCCTCCCCGTTTTAATCTGTGTAGATCTACATGTGGATATTAATCAATTCAAGGCAGACACTTGTAACCAATGATAATAACTATAATGATAATAATAATAATCATATTATTAACAATAATAATGGTTACCATTAATGAGAAAACAATTTAGCAATTATATAATATACAAATAAATGAAATTGACTTTTGTTGATTGGATAATTGAGTTTAAAGCCTATCGACTGCACCGCTAAATGATAATACTTTCATCCTTAACACCATCCTTACCAACCTCTGCATCAACACCATCCTCCTACACAGCCTCGACCACAACACCGTCCATGACAGCAACACACTTCCTGCTGTCCACCCAGCAATCATTGCCCACAGCAACACAGTACGTGACGATGAGGGAGACACCAACCAGCACAACATATATCGCAAAACAAAGTAAGTCACCGGTTCTAGATATTCATATTGTTTTATGCTGCAAGCAAAGATTTTCACTTGTAGGAAAGATTTAAAACTTTCAGCTGTAATAAAATTTTGACAAGAATTGATAATGATTATACACAAATAACTCGCACATAGGAAAGAGGAACTAACGATGATGTTTATAAATAAATATATATATATATATATATATGGGATGGTCCACCTAAATTGTGTTTATAAATATATATATATATATATATATATATATATATATATATATATATATATATATATATATATATATATATATATATATATATATATGTCGTGCCGAATAGGTAAAACTTGCTATTCTAGCATAAATAGTAACGCTGTTCTTGCCGAATAAGGCAAGCGAAAATTTGTGTATGCAATAATTACGCAAAAATCATTCTGAACCAAAGGAAAAAAATATATTTCATTGTGTTTGTTTATTATTAAATTATTGTAAACGTATCTAAAATATATTTAGTTGGATTAGGGTAAATTAAATTGCCTTTGTTATAATAAAGTTAGGTAAGTTTTCTAAGGTTCTTTTGGTACAAAATTATTAATTTTTACATTAAAATAAATGAAAAAATATATCTTTAAAAGTAAAAGAGAAAATTTTAGAAAGGATTTAATTTTAAATGAGTTTTTACTAATTGACCAGCTTTACCTATTCGGAACGACACACATACACACACCCAGATATATATATATATATATATATATATATATATATATATATATATATATATATACTTTCAACACGTCGGCCGTTTCCCACCGAAGTGGGGTGGCCCAAAATGAAAAACGAAAGTTTCCCATTTTACATTTAGTAATATATACAGGAGAAGGGGTTACTAGCCCCTTGCTCCCAGCATTTTAGTCGCCTCTTACGACACGCATGGCTTACGGAGGAAGAATTCTGTTCCACTTCCCCATGGAGATATATATATATATATATATATATATATATATATATATATATATATATATATATATATATATATATATATATATAGGGACGTACCACCTCTAGAACTTTACTGAGGACCCTCATCTTCAGAGAAGACAATAAACGTACCTCAAGGAAAACTCGAGGTTCTCCCTGGAGCTGGAGCTTTTTGAATATTTTCTTCTCCTACCATATATATATATATATATATATATATATATATATATATATATATATATATATATATATATATATATATATCACACACACACACACACACACAATATATATATATATATATATATATATATATATATATATATATATATATATATATATATATATATATATATATATATGTGTGTGTGTGTGTGTGTGTGTGGATGGTGTGTGTGTAAAAATATAATGTAAACATTAAAACTTACTTTGGAAGGTGCATAGTCCATATATAATGTAAAAATACCACAGTGAAAATAGGAAATAAAACCTGAGCGCTTTCATATGCTTACACACATATCTTCAAGGGAATAGGAAGAAGATTCAAGAGAAACACATTTTAAATATTAAATGTGCTGAGGTGACACCTCACTCAGAGAAGGTGACACCTCACACAAACGTGTCCCACGCAAAAATACAGAGTGTGTTCTTCGTCATACGATCAATTTGACTTAATTTTGGACAAATGTATGCGCGGGACAAGCTTGTGTGAGGTGTTGTCACCTTCTTTGAATGAGCTGTCACCTCACTGTTTAATATTTAAAGATCTGATTCTCTTGCTTCTTCCTATTCCTCTGGATTGTTGTTGTTGTAGATTCGCCGGTATAATCGGCCGGCCCGGGCCTTTTCTAAGAGGCCTTGGCTGTGGGAGTGTCTCAGACCAATGTCTGCCATGGGAGGAGGTAGAAGTACCTTCTCATCGTCTGGGACCAGTTGTTCCCAGGCCCAGCCTCAATCTCCGTCTCCACGGAGCTCGGAGAGAGAAGCTAGGCACCTTGGGCTGCCTCAAACCCCGCTCACACTGGGCTCGAAGGGTGAGGCAGTTTCATAACAGCAGACGATGTCAGGAGGTGCAAAGGTAGCAAGCACTACAGGATCCTTTGGGAGCCACACCCCAGCTTTCGGCCGAAGCCCAAGCGATCAGGTTAAATTTCTTATTTTCACTGTGGTATTTTTACATATTTGCAATCACTCGTTTTATTGGATGACGAAACGTTCTTATAATAAATATACCCAGGCGTTCCACATATGTCATATTCATCTACTTGTCAGTATTATATTCCAATAATATATACATCGAAACTTTGTCCCAGTTAGAGTTTGTTTTTCAGAGTTTCTTAAACTTAAATAATGTTGTATATTCTTGTGAACATCAGACAGTTTAAGGCTGACACTTGTAAACAATGTCAGTATCCATAATGATATTATTGATTATAATAATAATACTAATATTAATAGTGGCTATTATTGATAATAATAATAGTAGTGGTTACCATAAATGAGTAAATAATTTAGCAATTATATAAAAATAAATATAATTAGGTTTTTGTTGATTTGTTTATTGATTCTAAAGTCGATCACCACTAATAAATAATACTTTTATCCTTAAAATAAGCAAAAAAGTAAACTCTCTGATTAAACACTGAAATATACTCCCTCGGTGTATATACACTGATACTCTCAGCGTATATACATCGAAAAAGATACTCCTCCCTAAAGTCTTTAGCACAATTACAATTATAAAATACTTTGCGAAAACAATATCATGAAAATAGAATACATTTTTATTAAAATCGACCTCTTAAGAAAATATTAAATTGCTATTGAAGAAAAAACAGTGTAGAGCGTAAACCTTATTTTCTTAGAACGTTTCGTTGGGTGCAAAATTTTTGTCATTACTGTCGAAGACTCCCTGCAGCCTTATTGACCTCAGGAGATGTAGTCGACAGGATTCAAACCTAATAAACCGTCCATTACTACTTAAGACATAACTAAGTTCAGGTTACTGTTCATATGAAATAATATTTGTATTTTATTTTCAGAATCAAGTTATGACAATTAATTTAGAACTTTTTCATCCTGGTACAGGAACTTCGTGAAAACTAATCCAGTCTCTTACCTTATTAGTCCGTTTGTTATTTCATGAACCTAGTAAGATTTTATCCTCTGATGTTTTATGATAGTTTTTGCATTCCCACGAGACAACACAGTAAGTGTCAGGGGCCCAAGACTGTTCAACTGCCTCCCAGTATACATAAGGGGGATTACAAATAGACCCCTGGCTGTCTTCAAGAAGGCGCTGGACAGGCACCTAAAGTCAGTACCTGATCAGCCGGGCTGGGGTTCGTACATCGATTTACGTGCGGCCAGCAGTAACAGCCTGGTTGATCAGACCCTGATCCACCACGAGGCCTGGTCTCAGACCTGGCCGCGGGGACGTTAACCCCCGAAACCCTTTCCAGGTAAACTCCAGATATCCAACAAATTAAGCTTGGTTGCTAAAATTTTATATTTGGGCAACTCTGGTATTTTTCATAAAACCAAGATTGCTACTCATCACCATCTTGAAAACTTCATTTCTGAACCACTTTTTCTCGAATGGTGCATAAGAACATTTTTTATAGGCTGTAAGGTGTGTAGAATTTATTTCTAAAGTTATTTTCTCCAGTTCCTCCCTATACGCCCAATAGACCAGTAAGACAAACACATTTGTATCATCGCTAATTACAAGGATCACGCCCTTGCCAGAATTGGCATCGTTTCCTCTGGGTAGAGGACTGGTGTTTGACAGCTCCTAGTTGTGGGATCGTATTCTCCAGCGATCCTTGACAGTCTACCTTGGCACTTGCCAAAGACAGTGATTTTCTG
>WNWK01015364.1:0-48081 GCA_009830355.1 Cherax destructor | reverse complement strand
TCGAAAACAACAACCGTATTCCCCACTTAAACCGGATGGGTCCTACACAGATGACAGCAAGGAAATGAGTGAGTTACTTAAATCCCAGTATGACTCAGTCTAGCGAGCCACTAACCAGACTGAAAATCGAAAACCTAAATGATTTTTTTATGAGTGTGCCACAGAACTTGACAGACGCATGCCTTTCTGACATCATCACGACGCCAAATGACTCGAAAAGGCAATAAATGACATGCCCATGCACTCCGCTCCAGGCCCAGACTCATGGAACTCCGTGTTCATCAAGAACTGCAAGAAGCCCCTATCACATGCTTTTAACATCCTATGGAGAGGAGCATGGACACTGGGATCGTCCCGCAGCTACTAAAAACAACAGACATAGCCCGCTCCACAAAGGGGGCAGTAAAGCAATAGCAAAGAACTACAGACCAATTGCGCTAACGTCCCATATCATAAAAATCTTTGAAAGGGTTCTAAGAAGCAAGATCGCCACCCATCTTGATACCCATCAATTGCACAACCCAGGACTGCATGGGTTTAGAGCAGGCCGCTCCTGTCTGTCCCAACTACTGGACCACTACGACAAGGTCCTGGATGCTCTGAAGATAAACAGAATGCAGATGTTATATACACAGATTTTGCAAAAGCCTTTGACAAGTGTGACCATGGTGTAATAGCACAAAATGCGTGATAAAGGCATAACAGGAAAAGTTGGTAGATGGATCTATAATTTCCTAACACGTAGAACACAAAGAGTAGTAGTCAACAGAGTAAAGTCTGAGGCAGCTACTGTGAAAGCTCTGTTCCACAAGGCACAGTACTTCTCCCATCCTATTCCTCATCCTCATATCAGACATTGACAGGGATATAAGCCACAGTGCTGTGTCTTCCTTTGCAGATGACACCCGAATCTGTATGACAGTGTCCACCGTTGAAGACACTGCAAGACCCCAAGCAGACATAAACCAAATCTTTAAATGGGCTGCAGAAAACAATATGAAGTTCAATGATGAGAAATTTCAATTACTCAGATACGGAAAACGTGAAGAAATTAAAATCTCATCGGAGTACAAAACAAATTCCAACCACAATAGAGCGAAAAACTAATGTCAAAGACCTGGGAGGATCATGTCAGAGGATCTCACCTTTAAGGACCATAACAATGTAGCAATTGCATCTGCTCGAAAATGACAGGATGGATAATGAGAACCTTCAAAAACCCGGGATGCCGGAGCCCATGTTGACACTTTACAGATCGCTTGTTCTATCTAGGCTGGAATATTGCTGACACTAACTGCACCTTTCAAGGCGGGTGAAATTGCTGACCTTGAAAATGTGCAGAGAACCTTCACCGCACGCATAGGGGATAAACCACCTCAACTACTGGGGACGCTTGAAGTTCCTAAACCTGTACTCCCTAGAACGCAGGCGGGAGAGATACATTATTATATACACATGGAAAATTCTCGAGGGCTTAGTACCAAACTTGCACAAAAATCACTCCGTACGAAAGCAAAAGACTCGGCAGGCGATGTAACATCCCCAATGAAGAGCAGGGGTGCCACTAGCACGTTGAGGGACAACACAATAAGTGTGAGGGGCCCAAGATTGTTCAACTGCCTCCCAGCGTACATCAGGGGGATTACCAACAAGCCCCTGGCTGTCTTCAAGCAGGCACTGGACAGGCACCTCAAGTCGGTACCTGATCAGCCGGGCTGTGGTTCGTACGTTGGACTGCGTGCGGCCAGCAGTAACAGCCTGGTTGATCAGGCTCTGGTCCAACAGGAGGCCTGGTCACAGACCGGGCCGCGGGGGCGTTGACCCCTGGAATTCTCTCCAGGTAGACTCCAGGTTATACACGCCTGATCCTCTAGGTTCTGCACTAATCTCTTGTGAGGAACTGTGTCGAAGGCCTTCCTGCAGTCCAAGAAAATGCAATCAACCCACCCCTCTCTCTCATGTCTTACTTCTGTTACTTTGTCATAGAACTCCAGAAGGTTTGTGACACAGGACTTGCCTTCCATGAACCCGTGCTGGTTGTCGTTTATAATCTTGTTCCGTTCCAGGTGCTCCACCATTCTCCTCCTGATAATCTTCTCCATGACTTTGCACACTATACACGTAAGTGACACTGGTCTATAGTTCAGTGCCTCATTTCTGTCTCCTTTCTTAAAAATAAGAACTACATTTGTCTTCTTCCATACCTCAGGCAGCTGCCCAGTTTCAAGGGATGTGTTGAAGATTGTGGTTAGTGGCACACACAGCATCTCTGCTCCCTCTCTAAGGACCCACGGGGAGATGTGTGTACTCACCTATTTGTGGTTGCAGGGGTCGAGTCATAGCTCCTGGCCCCGCCTCTTCACTGATTGCTACTAGGTCCTCTCTCTCTCTGCTCCATGAGCTTTATCATACCTCGTCTTAAAACTATGTATGGTTCCTGCCTCCACTACGTCTCTTTCTAGGCTATTCCACTTCCTGACAACTCTATGACTGAAGAAATACTTCCTAACATCCCTTTGACTCATAGGAGTCTTCAACTTCTAATTGTGACCCCTTGTTTCTGTGTCCCCTCTCTGGAACATCTTGTCTCTGTCCACCTTATCTATTCCTCGCAGTATTTTATGTCGTTATCATGTCTCTCCTAACCCTCCTGTCTTCTAGTGTCGTCAGGCCGATTTCCCTTAACCTTTCTTCGTAGGACAATCCCCTTAGCTCTGGGACTAGTCTTGTTGCAAACGTTTGCACTTTCTCTAATTTCTTGACGTGCTTGACCAGGTGTGGGTTCCAAACTGGTGCTGCATACTCCAGTATGGGCCTGACGTATATGGTGTACAGAGTCTTGAACGATTCCTTAGTGAGGTATTGGAACGCTATTCTTAGGTTTGCCAGCCGCCCGTATGCTGCAGCAGTTATCTGATTGATGTGTGCCTCAGGAGATGTGCTCGGTATTATACTCACCCCAAGATCTTTTTTCTTGAGTGAGGTTTGCAGTCGTTGGCCATATAGATTATACTCTGTCTGCGGTCTTCTTTGCCCTTCACCGATCTTCATGACTTTACATTTGGCAGGGTTAAATTCAAGGAGCCAGTTACTGGACCAGGCTTGTAGCCTGTCTAGGTCTCTTTGTAGTCCTGCCTGATCCTCAACTGATTTAATTCTTCTCTTTAACTTCACATCATCTGCAAACAGGGACACTTCTGAGCCTCTCTATTCCGTTATGTCATTCACATATACCAAAAACAGTACAGGTCCTAGGACTGACCCTTGTGGAACCCCACTCGTCACAGGTAGACTCCAGGTAGACAGGTGCCCACTCTGACACCTCGTCACGTACCATGACTCGTTGTTGCCTCCCTGTCAGATATTCTCTGATCCATTGCAGTGCCTTTCCTGTTACGTGTACCTGATCCTCTAGCTTTTGCATTAACCTCTTGTGAGGAACTGTGTCGAACGCCTTCTTGCAGTCCAAGAAAATGCAGTCTATCCACCCCTCTCTCTCGTGTCTTACTTCTGTTACCTTGTCATAAAACTCCAGTAAGTTTGTGACACAGGATTTTCCTTACCTCAAACCGTGCTGGTTGTCGTTTATAAGCTTGTGTCTTTCTAGGTGCTCCACCACTCTCCTCCTGATGATCTTCTCCATGACTTTGCATACTATACACGTCAGTGACACAGGTCTGTAGTTTAATGCCTCGTGTCTGTCTCCTTTCTTAAAAATTGGGACTACATTTGCCTTCTTCCACACCTCAGGTAGTTGCCCAGTTTCAATGGATGTGTTGAAGATTTTTGTTAGTGGCACACTAAACATCTCTGCTCCCTCTCTAACGACCCACGGAGAAATGTTGTCAGGTCCCACCGCTTTTGAGGTATCGAGTTCACATAACAGCTTCTTCACCTCCTCCTTGGTTGTGTGTATTTCATCCAGCACTTGTTGGTATACCTCCCTATTCTGAATTCCTGGAGTCTTTCCTGTCTCCTCTGTAAATACTTCTTTAAATTTCATGTTGAGCTCCTCACATACCTCTTGGTCGTTTCTTGTGAACTGCCCACCTTCCTTCCTCAGCCTGATTATCTGGTCCTTGACTGTTGTTTTCCTCCTGATGTGGCTGTACAACAGCTTTGGGTCAGACTTGACTTTTGATGCTATATCATTTTCGTATTGTCGCTGAGCCTCCCTTCTTACCTGTGCATATTCGTTTCTGGCTCTTCGGCTAATCTCTTTATTTTCCTGGGTCCTTTGTCTTCTGTACTTTTTCCATTCTCTAGTGCACTTATTTTTTGCCTCCCTACACCTTTGGGTGAACCAAGGACTCGTTCTGGTCTTCCCGTTACTTCTGTTTCCCTTGGGGACAAACCTCTCCTCTGCCTCTTTGCATTTGGTTGTCACATATTCCATCATTTCATTTACTGTTTTTCCTGCCAATTCTCTTGGTGGTCTGGTGGCTAGAGCTCTCGTTTCACACACGGAGGGCCCGGGTTCGATTCCCGGCGGGTGGAAACATTTCAACGTGTTTCCTTACACTTGTTGTCATGTCCACCTAGCAGCAAATAGGTACCCGGGTTGTTAGTCGACTGGTGTGGGTCGCATCCTGGGGGACAAGATTAAGGACCCAATGGAAATAAGAAAGACATTCCTCGATGACGCACTGACTTTCTTGGGTTATCCTGGGTGGTTAACCCTCCGGGGTTAAAAATCCGAAGAAATCTTATCTTATCTTATCTCTCCCACTGAACGTCTTGTAGGAAGTTCCTAATGCCTGTGTAGTCCCCCCTTTTGTAGTTTCGTTTCTCCCTTCCTATTCCTGCTCCCCTCTCCACTTGTAGCTCAACTATATAATCAAAACGCAGAACAAAATGATCACTAGCTCCAAGGGGCCTTTCATACGTGATATCCTCGATGTCCGAACTACTCAAGGTGAATACTAGGTCCAGTCTTGCTGGATCATCCTCACCTCTCTCTCTGGTAGTGTCTCTAACATGTTGATGCATGAGGTTTTCCAGTACCACATCCATCATCTTGGCTCTCCATGATTCAGGATCTCCATGGGGCTCCAGGTTTTCCCAGTCAATCTCCCTGTGATTGAAATCACCCATAACTAGTAACTTTGCTCTCCCCATGTGGGCTCTTCTAGCCACCTCGGCTAGTGTGTCTACCATTGCTCTGTTGCTCTCGTCGTATTCTTCTCTTGGCCTCCTGCAGTTCTGTGGCGGGTTGTACATTACGGCAATTACCACCTTATGGCCCTCAGACTGAATTGTTCCTACTATGTAGTCCCTTTCGTGTGTATGTATGTGTGTATATGCATGTGTGTATATGTATGTGTATGTATGTGTCTGTATGTATGTGTGTGTACTCACCTAATTGTGGTTGCAGGGGTCGAGACTCACCTCCTGGCCCCGCCTCTTCGCTGTCCGCTACTGGGTCTCTGCTCTCCCTGCTCCATGAGCTTTATCATACCTTGTCTTAAAACTATGTATGGTTCCTGCCTCCACTATATCCTTCTCTAGACTATTCCACTTCCTGACTACTCTGTGGCTGAAGAAATGCTTCCTAACATCCCTTTGACTCATCTGAGTCTTCAGCTTCCAGTTGTGTCCCCTTGTATCTGTGTTCCCTCTCTGGAACATCCTATCACTGTCTACCTTGTCGATTCCCCGCAGTATTTTGTATGTCGTTATCATGTCTCTTCTGACCCTTCTTTCCTCCAGTGTTGTTAGTCCTATTTCCCTCAACCTTTCTTCATAGGACAGACCCCTGAGTTGTGGAACTAACCTTGTCGCAAACCTTTGCACTTTCTCTAGTTTCTTTACGTGCTTGACCAGGTGTGGGTTCCAGACTGGTGCTGCATATTCTAGTATGGGCCTGACGTACACGGTGTACAGTGTTTTGAACGATTCCTTGTTAAGGTAACGGAACGCTAATCTTAGGTTTGCCAGTCGCCCATATGCTGCCGCAGTTATCTGGTTGATGTGCGCCTCCGGAGACGTGCTTGGCGTTATACACACCCCAAGGTCTTTCTCCTTTGCCGAGGTTTGTAGCCTTTGTCCGCCTAGCCTGTACTCTGTCAGCGGTCTTCTTTGCCCTTCTCCAATCTTCATGACTTTGCATTTGGTGGGATTGAATTCGAGAAGCCAGTTGCTAGACCAGATGTTGAGCTTATCCAGGTCTGTTTGAAGTCCTGCTTGGTCCTCTTCCGATGTGATTCTTCTCATTAATTTCACATCATCTGCGAACAGAGACACTTCTGAGTCTATCCCGTCCGTCATGTCATTTACATATACCAAGAATAACACTGGTCCTAGGACTGACCCCTGCGGTACAACGCTCGTCACAGGCGCAATCATCACGCACCATGACCCGTTGTTGCCTCCCTGTGAGGTATTCCCTGATCCATTCCAGTGCCCTTCCTGTTATACCTGCTTGTTCTTCCAACTTCTTTACTAATCTCATGTGAGGAACTGTGTCGAAGGCCTTCCTGCAGTCCAGGAAAATGCAATCAACCCACCCTTCTCTCTCTTGCCTTACCTCTGTTACTTTATCATAGAATTCTAGGAGGTTTGTTACACAGGATTTGCCCTCCCGGAATCCGTGCTGTCTGGTGTTTATTATCCTGTTCAGCTCGAGGTGCTCCACCATTCTTTTCCTGATGATTTTCTCCAGGACTTTGCACACTATACACGTAAGTGACACCGGTCTATAGTTGGGGACTACGTTGGCCTTCTTCCATACCTCAGGTAGCTGCCCAGTTTCAAGGGATGTGTTGAATATTATGGTAAGTGGCACACTCAGTACCTCAGCTCCTTCCCGAAGAACCCACGGGGAGATATTGTCCGGACCCATCGCCTTTGAGGTATCAACGTCACTGAGTAACTGCTTCACCTCCTCCTCAGTTGTGTGTATGCCCTCTAGCATTTGATACATCCCTTGTTGGTGATGCGCCCCGTCCTGTCTACCCAGCTGCCTTCCTTCCTCCACTGTGAATACTTCCTTAAACCTCAAGTTGAGCTCCTCACATACCTCTTGATCATTATTTGTGAGTTCCCCATCTTCTCTCCTCAGCCTTATCACCTGGTTCTTGACTGTTGTCTTTCTTCTGATGTGACTGTACATCAGTTTCGGGTCGGACTTAACTTTCGATGCTATGTCGTTTTCATACTGTTTCTGGGCCTCCCTCCATACCTGTGCATACTCGTTTCTAGCTCTTCTACTAATCTCTTTGTTTACTTGGGTTTTTTGCCTTCTGTACCCTTTCCATTCTCTGACACTCTGAGTCTTTGCCTCCCTGCACCTTTGGGTAAACCAGGGGCTCTTTCTGGTCTTCCCGTTTATTCTTTTTCCTCTGGGACATGTTGGTGCATCAGGTTTTCCAGTACCACGTCCATCATCTTGGCTCTCCAAGTTTCTGGACCCCCACGTGGTTCTTGGTTCTCCCAGTCGATCTCCCTGTGGTTGAAATCGCCCATGACCAGTAGCTTTGCTCTGCTCATGTGCGCTTTTCTTGCCACCACCGCCAGAGTGTCCACCATCGCTTTGTTGTTCTCATCATATTCCTCACTTGACCTCCTGCAGTTCTGTGGTGGGTTATACATCACTGTAATGACTATCCTGTGCTCCCCAGACTGGATGGTACCTACTATGAAGTCCCTTTCTCTACACACCTCCATTCCTTCCATTTCCTCGAATCTGTGTGTGTGTGTGGGTTGTGTGAAAAGTAGTGGTGAAATTGTGTGTTATGGTGTATGGGTGTGTATGTGGAGTTTGCGAGTGATACGTCGTCTGCAGTGCTCCTCTACCTGGCGTAACTTGACTCACGCCTGATCTACCAGTTGATGTATTCTATGCTGTGTGTGTGATCTATGTGTGTGTGTGTGGAACTATATGTGTGTGGGTTTATTAATTGTGTGAAAAGTAGTAGTGAAATTGTGTGTTATTGGTGTATGAGTGTGTATGTGGGGTCTGCTAGGTCACCTACAGTGCTCCTCTACCTGGCCTGACCTGACTTACGCCTGATCTACCAGTTAATTAATGTATTCTATGCTTCACCTGTCTGCTCGCCCTTTTCTACTAGAAATTACCAATTGGTATTCGTTACCAAGTACTTGGTATCCTATTCCTTATCGTACTATGAGAGTTGACCGTTCACAAACAGCTTGGCGATTAGGTGATTGGAACTTACACCCGACTCCCCGAAAACCACGCATAGGTGAGATGTACTTGCGATGCAGCCTGTAGCAGCCTGTAATATCCTCTAGATTGTCCAAGTCGATGTGATGTTCTGGCGTATATCCACTTTCGTTTCTTGTTGATATATAATATAACCTATTCACTGTATTTCTTTCACTTGTCACATATTAATTTCACTTTAATATCTTGGGTGACACATGTGGCAACGCCGCCTGGATCACACTAGGCCTTCATACACTGACCCCGGCACCCGGTATCAATTTGTACTTCACTTATAAAATTGTGGCTCTCTCCGCACTTATGTGGCTCAGGGCAACTCGTAAATCACTTCAAGGGTTGTTCACTACCCTGACACACTTGGTGACCCCTGCAGTATCCTTGGGTCGACTCATAGCTCCTGGCCCCGCCTCTTCACTGCCCTCTACTGTGTGTGTGTGTGTGTGTGACCCAACATATTGTTTTCTGGGGTCCATTTAAAGATTTGGTTGATGTCCGCCTGAAGTTTTGCAGTGTCTTCAATGAAGGACACTGTCATGCAAATTCGGGTGTCATCTGCAAAGGAAGACACGGTGCTGTGGCTTGCATCCCTGTCTATATCAGATATGAGGATGAGAAACAGGATGGGAGCGAGTACTGTGCCTTGTGGAATAGAGCTTTTCACCGTAGCCGCCTCAGACTTTACTCTGTTGACTACTACTCTTTGTGTTCTATTTGTTAGGGAATTATAGATCCATCTACCAACTTTTCCTGTTATTCCTTTAGCACGCATTTTGTGCGCTATTACACCATGGTCACACTTGTCAAAGGCTTTTGCAAAGTCTGTGTATACTACATCTGCGTTTTGTTTATCTACTAGAGCATCCAGAACCTTGTCGTAGGGGTCCAGTAGTTGGGACAGGCAGGAGCGACCTGCTCTACACCCATATTGCCCTGGGTTGTGTAACTGTTTATCTACTAGAGCATAAAGGACCTTGTCATAGTGGTCCAGTAGTTGGGACAGGCAGGAGCGACCTGCTCTACACCATTATTGCCCTGGGTTGTGTAACTGATGGGTATCTAGATAGGTGGCAATCTTCCTTCTTAGAACCTTTTCAAAGATTTTTATGATATGGGATGTTAGTGCTATCGGTCTGTAGTTCTTTGCTATTGCTTTACTGCCCCCTTTGTGGAGTGGGCTATGTCTGTTGTTTTTAGCAGCTGTAGGACGACCCCTGTGTCCATGCTCCCTCTCCATAGGATATTAAAAGCACATGATATGTGCTGTTCTTGATGAACACGGAGTTCCATGAGTCTGGGTCTGAGGCAAAGTGCGTGGGCATGTCATTTATCGCCTTTTCAAAGTATTTGGCGTCAGGATAATATCAGATAGGTTTGAGTCTGCCAAATTTTGTGTCCCTCTCATAAAAAATTCATTTAGGTCTTCGACTATCAGTCTGGTTAGTGGCTCGCTAAAAACCGAGTCATATTGGGACTTGAGTATCCCACTCATTTCCTTGATGTCATCTGTGTAGGACCCATCCCGTTTAAGTAGGGGCCCAATACTGGATGTTGTTCTCGACTTTGATTTGGCATAAGAAAAGAAACATTTTGGGTTTCTTTCAATTTCATTTATGGCTTTTAGTTCTTCCTGCATTTCTTGACTCCTGTAAGATTCCTTTAGCTATAGTTCGATGTTTGCTATTTCCCTGACCAGTGCCTCCCTACGTATCAGAGATATATTGGCCTCTTTTAGCCGCTCTGTTTTTCTTTGCCTTCCCTGTGTAGGGAGCACCTCTCTCTTTCTAGTTTACATCTTCTCTTCCTTTTCCTTAAAGGAGGCACTCGAGGTATGTCTTGAGCATACCTCGAGTGTCACAGAGTTAATTTGTTCTAGACATAGGTTTGACTCCGTGTTGCTTAGGCAATCTTTCCAGTTTATATCATTTAGGACGTGGTTTACTTGGTCCCACCTTATTTTTTTTATTGAAGTTTAATTTGGTGAAGGCTCCCTCGCGGCTGATCACATTTTGTCGGTCTGGGGCTCCCTCCCCCCGCATACATGTCTGAACCTTTATTATGTTGTAATCTGAGTATATTGTTTTTGATATGGTGACATTTCGTATCAGATCATCATTGTTGGTGAAGATGAGGTCCAGTGTATTCTCCAATCTTGTAGGCTCTATTATTTGCTGGTTTAAGGTGAATTTGGTGCAGAGATTTAAAAGCTCGTGTGTGTGCGAGTTTTCATCTGAGCTGCCTCCTGGTGTTATCTCTGCTACCACATTGTTTGCAATGCTCCTCCATTTTAGGTGCCTTTTAAGTCCCCCTGGAGCAAGATGTTGGGGGCAGGAGCTGGAAGGTTTTCTAGACAGTGGTCAATTTTCAGAAGCTGTTCCTGGAATTGTTGGGACGTTGCATCCGGAGGTTTGTATACAACCACGATGACCAGGTTTTGATTCTCGATCTTTATTGCTAATACTTCAACTACATCATTTGAGGCATTTAGTAGTTACGAGCATATCAGTGACTGTGACGTACAGGCCAACCCTCCTCTTTTGCCTGCGCACTCTGTCGCATCTGTGTAGGTTATAACCCGGGATCCATATTTCATTGTCAAGGTGATCCTTTATGTGGGTCTCTGTGAAAGCTGCAAACACTGCATTTCACTCTGTAAGCAGTCTATGGATGAAAGGTATTTTGTTGTTCGTCGCTGGCTTTAGACTCTGTATATTTGCAAAGATGAATGTCGTCGTATTGGTGGTATGGAGGGGAGGGGTCTTTTTTTCCTGGCACTAATATCTGTTGTTTTGGAGTGTCAATATATTGCGACGATGTTTTTATTCAGTAAAGTGAAGGGCTTTTTTTTTTTGCACGTTTGATTTAGCCAAATCCCTAGACCGCTTGAGGAGGCAGTGGCAAGCATATTTCACAACATCGTAAGAGTGTCTCACAACATTAGTAAGAATGGCTCACATCGTAAGAGTGTCTCACATTAGTAAGAATGGCTCACATCGTAAGAGTGTCTCACATTAGTAAGAATGGCTCACATCGTAAGAGTGTCTCACATTAGTAAGAATGGCTCACATCGTAAGAGTGTCTCACATTAGTAAGAATGGCTCACATCGTAAGAGTGTCTCACAACATTAGTAAGAATGGCTCACATCGTAAGAGTGTCTCACAACATTAGTAAGAATGGCTCACATCGTAAGAGTGTCTCACAACATTAGTAAGAATGGCTCACATCGTAAGAGTGTCTCACAACATTAGTAAGAATGGCTCACATCGTAAGAGTGTCTCACAACATTAGTAAGAATGGCTCACATCGAAGAGTGTCTCACAACATTAGTAAGAATGGCTCACATCGTAAGAGTGTCTCACAACATTAGTAAGAATGGCTCACATCGTAAGAGTGTCTACAACATTAGTAAGAATGGCTCACATCGTGGTGTCTCACAACATTAGTAAGAATGGCTCACATCGTAAGAGTGTCTCACATAGTAAGAATGGCTCACATCGTAAGAGTGTCTCACAACATTAGTAAGAATGGCTCACATCGTAAGAGTGTCTCACAACATTAGTAAGAATGGCTCACATCGTAAGAGTGTCTCACAACATTAGTAAGAATGGCTCACATCGTAAGAGTGTCTCACATTAGTAAGAATGGCTCACATCGTAAGAGTGTCTCACATTAGTAAGAATGGCTCACATCGTAAGAGTGTCTCACAACATTAGTAAGAATGGCTCACATCGTAAGAATATTCCGTATTTTCCTTTGATCATTTCCTTGGTGGTCAATATATGAATCATTCACACTGGCCATTTTGTGGGTCATTTTTATTATTTTCTTGGGGATGCGCTAAACCCTCGTGAGTCTTAAATCCTGATCAGAGGAAGGGGAGTGTAGGTTCAGTTCCTTGGATCAAGGACATCTACGCTGCCTCGACAGGATGTCCTTTATAAAAAGGTTAACGAGAATTAAAATACAATACGACTTCTCATTTATTAAAATACAACCGAATATTTTTTTTAACAAAACTAATAAGTCACTTTTTTAAGTTAATAAAATTTGGCACAACTTTATTGCAAAACACACACACACACACACACACACACACACACACGCCGGTTTTTATTGTAACACACACACCAATGTTTATTGTAAAACACAAACACACTCACTAGTATTTATTGTAAAACACACACACACACCAAATTTTATTATAAATCACACGCCGGTATTTATTGTAAAATATACATCAGTTCTTATTGTTAATAACGTCTCTTTGACGTCGACACTACATGACGTGCCTACATTATCCATATCTGTGATGCTGACAGTGCATGACGTGCCTACATTATCCATATCTGTGATGCTGACAGTGCATGACGTGCCTCTGCTACCTGCTTTTGACATCAGGAGGACCATGACACCTCTCTGCAGAGTTGCATGACACGTAAGCGTCACACAACTCTGCAGGGAGATAGGTATGTGAGAAAGTAGGAGAGTGTGTAGGTTAGGAGTGAGTGAAGGGAATTAGAGGGGTGTGTGAAGGTACTGTTTGGTGGAGGTGAGAGTTAGTGCAAAAGTGAAAATGAAATCAAAGTTAGAGCAATAGGCTAGTTCTAGTTTTATGTTAAAAAAAAAGTCAAATGAGAGTCTGCATGGAAGGTGGAACTTTCAGTGAGGAGGTCAGTGAGAGTGTTGGGCAGTTTATATGTCAGAAGTGAAACCCGTACGCACTCTGATAGACAGGACAGTCTATTAAGATAATTTGGGACATACAGTGCGACTTGACAGTCTTCACATGTGTCAGTCGTTTTTCACCCATGAGTGAGTTGCATGTGTCCAGTACTAAGTGTGAGAGTGCAGACTCCCAAACCTGATAACGGTGGGAGGAAGATAACCAGAATCCTAAACTTGATTTGATAGACAACAATTTGTTGGGGACCAATGCGGACCAATGTCGTTGCCAGCGGTTGCGGAGGTGGTGAGAGAGCACTGAAAAATAGTTCAAGTAAGGAATATTTCTATAGAAAATCGGGAAGTTTTGAATAACCGACCGAGCGGCTGAATCTGCAAATTCATTGCTCAGAAAATCGATATATCCAGGAACCCAACAAAATACGACTTCTTTGCACTTACTGGAAATGTTCCAGGTAACCAAAGCGATATACGAAGAACGATATGATAAGGAAAGTCAAATTTCTGGATAGCCTGTAATGCAGTGTGGGAGTCCGAAACAGCTACAAATGACGAGGCGGACGTGGTCGAAATGTGATGATAGCAGTGACGAATCATTCAGGAAAAACAGCTCCATACCCAACACCATCAGGGCATTTAGTGTTATCAGGGTATACTGCAATAGCATGAGTGAGACTGCAAGTGATTAAGAGTGAACGTAAAGTTGTAGAAGAAGGTGAGCTTTTGTACATGAAAGTGAAGAGCAAACACGAGTCGTGGGATCTTACCAAGGAAGGAGGGAGAAAGATAAGATGAGATAACAGGGTGAATGTAAAGGGGAGTTAACTAAGGGAAGTTAATAGAGAGCGAATACGGAAAGGAAAGGGGCGTAATAAATAAATAAGGGTGATGATTTAACAAGCTACCGTTCTATGGGAGGAAGGGCCGTGAAGGTCATGAAAGCAGTCACAATGATGAGCATCGAGTTGGTCTTGTAAAGATGGGACATACGCCTTTGTATAGGCTTTCAAATGGGGAAGACCGAAAAGCCCCGAAGACATAAATGTAACTCTTGATGAATTGGATCAAGTTTAGACAGAACAATTGGGGAGGCTGAGGAATGTACTAGGTCACCATGGCCTCATTAAGATCAAATCACGGGTGAATGTGGGCGAAGAAGGATTTGTCTATCAGCCCCCAAGAAAGATGGGCTATGATGAGTAACTTTCAGAGGTTATGCGAAGCTTTCACGACGCAACGATCAAACAAAATTCAGAGAAATTTGACCGTACTTTGTTTAAGGATAAGGGAACAATACAAGAATAGAATGGTGTAAAAGATACCAGGATGCCTTATGAAAGAAATTAATGTGTTTCAGCAACATAAAATTTAAACCCATGAAAAGTGGCCCAGTGGGAAGCACGAGGAATAGCCTACTGAGAGGGGCTGCTGCAAGCTGACAGTCGGAGCCTACTGAGAGGGGCTGCTGCAAGCTGACAGTCGGAGCCTGCTGAGAGGGGCTGCTGCAAGCTGACAGTCGGAACCTGCTGAGAGGGGCTGCTGCAAGCTGACAGTCGGAACCTGCTGAGAGAAGCTGCTGCAAGCTGACAGTCGGAGCCTGCATAAGTTACACCAAAATCGTCGACATTTAAAGATGACCAAACATTTGAAGGTAGAACAGAGGCAAGGTCATTAATGGAAGAGGGTAGTGCTAAAAACACAACCTTAAGGTACGTCTTTAACCTGGACAAAGTCTAGGGAAAAGCTATCATTCACTTTTACGCGGAAGTGCTTCTCAGATAAGAAATCATTAACGAAAAATGGTAAATTGCCTTGAAGTCACTTGAAATAGGCTTGGGCTAAGACGTTGTAACGCAGAGTAGTATCATAAACAATAACTGAGTGATTAATAAGAAAGACCGAGCAAACGTCCGTATGAAAGCAGATTAAGTTTAGTGGTTGAATGGCCACTACGACATCCTAATTAATGACGGGGAAAGAGAATTTTGGGTTCGAAAGTACAATACTAAAAGTTTCTTAACTCCGCCCAGGTTCAATCCCGAGTGGGGCGAGTCGTATGGGCAAGTTTTCTTACACCTGCTACTCTATGTTCCTCTTGATTCCATTTGTAGGTCACATTCTAGTACATATTGACTTGAGAGCCCTGGCGATATTAAGTCACACTACTTGACTTTCTTGGGTTATTATCCCTCTATGATTAATTGAAAAACAAGGTTAGTGTTAGTATACAATGAACATCATATTTGGTGCAATACAGTAGGTTCCATTCAAAACAAAATCATAAAGGGAATCTTCTTTAAAGCCAAGACTTACGGTAAGGAGGTAAATTAGTGTTAGCGCATCAGGGCGACGAAGACGTTGAAAGTCAATTCTGCGAGTTCTATGATAGAAGACAGTCTCTTAATATGTGATGAACTGTTAGAGGTGCCTGGCACTCCTCACAGAACAGTTTCCAACACCCGACAGCGATGGAGTTCGACCAGAAACACACACAGTTTGATTAAAAAAGAGCTTGTTAGTGACCAACGTAGAGCAATGATGCTGCCAGCGATCATCGATGTACCGAGATAGGCCGGGAAAATTGTTGGGAAAAAAAAGGCAAAATCCTACAGACCAGGAGATCATGAACCCTGGGAACGAGCTGAAGAATATTCAAGCTCCTTAACGTGAACACCAACGTGGTCATGAACCCAACACTGTGAGCATAAATCTGCTGCAGCGACAAGACAGAGCTGATACACACTGCCACCCTGTTTGACCGGACCATCACTTCTCAGCTGCACACGTGCAAATCTCGCTATATAATACGCTAGTGATAACGATATTATGTAGTAATATTATAGTATATTGAAAATTCCATCCACTTCTCGTGTCATGTGGCTCTGTCGAGCGTCGAGAACCACCAGTACTTAAAGGTCACTCTAAGAAATTCAGAAAGTATGGTGTATGGTGTGTTTCAGGTGTATGGTGTGTATGGCGTGCTTCTGAGTCTCACGTGACATCAATTCCACACACTTGCATATAAATATACCGAAAAAAAATCTGAGTAATATAAAAATTCGTTGTAAACAACAAGCGTAAACAGATAGGCTGTCTAGGCTAAGATGGCAGTAATAACACATTTGAACTTCACATACAGAAGCCAGCCGTCTCTAACTTCTGGGACATACACTTAATTAGCTTCAAGGAGACAGACGAGGCCAGCCTACACTATACACCGAAGAAAGCATTATAACACTATACACTGAGAGAAACAGTGTAATATTACACACTGCGAGAAACACCGAAATACTGAAGTATTATACACAGGGAGAAATACTGTAACAACACTACAGACTACAGAGAAATATCATAACAACACTGCACAGAGAGGTAAGTTTCACAACACTATATACTGAGTTCCATCAGTAAATCTGTGCACACAATACACAAGGCGCCAGTTATATCAATAAATAAACACATTTCCATCACACTCAATAAACTTACAGCTAGTTTCCTAGAAAATACTACTCTAGAAAAAGTTAAAATATAATTCTTGGGGAAATAAACTACATGTAAAAATATAGAATATTCTTATCAGAGGATTATGTGAAATGTAAAACAGTGCAAGAGATTAACAGAATGAACACAGAGTGGGTGAACACAGAAAGTGGTCCCACAAGTGGTGGTTGAACACAGGGAGTGGGCTCACGAGGCAGTGGACCAACACAGGGAGTGGGCTCACGAGGCAGTGGACCAACACAGGAAGTGGTCTCACTAGGCAGTGGACCAACACAGGAAGTGGTCTCACTTGGCAGTGGAATGATGGTAATGTATTTCCTAATTCTTGTTCATTACCATGATTCTTTTAAAAGATAAAATTATCACAAACACATTCGGATTACTTTAAAATGCTGTGTGTCCCGATAGCCATCCTTGTGTGATGGAGGCTGGCAGAAAAAAAAAATCCTGTCTAACTGAATATGGTAGAAGTGTCCTAGTTTATATATGTCAGATAAACTCAGTTCTTTTACTAATAATGTAAAATGTCATAGAGATCAGGGTAGCCAGGCGATGTGATGTAAGCAACTGTGGTAAAAATCTGAGTTATGAACATTTCACAACAGAGACTTGCCGTTCATAATAGAAACAATGTTGTGAAATGTTCGTATCTCAGATTTTTACCACAGTTGCTTACATCACATCGCCTGGCTACCCTCATCTCTATGTCAATAAAAAAAAACTTGAGCTAGTATATTAGTGTCCAACCTGCCTCTTATTTAGTGACCCTGGCTAAGGGACAGTCCCTCAGCCAGGCTCAGGGACTGACCACCTCAAATACTATTTCTTCAAGGTTGGTGGACTGATTATATCATCTTCATTTCACTACTGCCCCTACTGCCTCTGTTAGTTAGTTACCATTTTGTCCTAGGCACATGCCGATTAGGTATGTGTGTGTGTGGAAACACTTCGAAATGTTTCCGCCCCGCCAGGAATTGAACCCGGGTCCTCCGTGCGTGAAGCGAGAGCTTTAGCCACCAGGCCACCGGGGCTGTGTCACTGAAGACGTGGAAGAAACGTGTGGCGACTGTCAGATCGAAACATCGTCACGATCTTCGTGTAAGTGCGAGTTACTGTGGGAGAGAAAGTCTTACACTGTTTTATACATCTTTACCTCCGCTCATCTTGTCTCTCTTGATAACTTTCTTCCATGTAATAAATGTACACGTTATTTAATATATGAAAATGTTTCTTAATTATTTGGTCCCCGACACTAACAATATGGATGGCAGTCTTAAAGCGCACACGCGCACACACGCACGCACGCACACGCACACACACACACACACACACACACACACACACACACACACACATATATATATATATATATATATATATATATATATATATATATATATATATATGCAGAACAACCACTATAAAAAATACCGAAATTCCAAGCGCTTTCGTGACTTCTCACATTATCAAGGAACTATGATAATTCATAGTTCATTGACAGTTCCTTGATAATGTGAGAATTCACTAAAGCGCTTGGAATTTCGCTATTTTTCACAGTGGTTATTCTGTATATTGTGATATCACCTGTTTACTGTGATGTGTGTGTGTGTGGAATTTTTCACATTATCAAGGCATTTCCCTATTTTTCCCCGGCTGTTGTTTTGCATATTGTGATATCACCTTTTTACTGTGATCTTATTTTATATATTGTATACCTGGAGGGGGTTTCGGGGGTCAACGCCCCCGCGGCCCAGTCCATCACCAGGCCTCGTGGTGCATCAGGGCCTGATCAACGAGGCTGTTACTGCTGGCAGCACGCAAAAAACATATGGGGAATGCCTTGCTTAACATCTTCGTTAAGTATAGAAAGTAATTGTTTACCTAAATATATATACATTCCATTATTTATGAATGGGATCAGACCAACAAGTAATAATTAGTACGTAACGACGAAGACAATATACCTAACATGGAACGAAGCAATTATAACGAATGTGTAAATTAGTTGGCAACAAGTCCGTGTTGAACAAGTATTTATCTCGTGTCGTCAACAAAGTCACGGAAACTACAGGATTATTTCTTGTGTCAGCTTGTGCATCACCGTTGTGGCAGGGGTCAGCCTTCAGCCTGCAGGGGTCAGCCTGCAGTGGTCAGCCTGAAATAGTCAGCCTGCAGGGGTCAGCCTTCAACCTGCCCACATAACGAGTGTTTGATTTCTAAGTTTCTGTTAAAGATTGTTTGTCAGTATATAAAAAGTTTGTCTGGCCACTGTTACCGAGAGATAACATACTCCAGGCTCTTGTTACCGAGAGATAACATACTCCAGGCTCTTGTTACCGAGAGATAACATACTCCAGGCTCTTGTTACCGAGAGATAACATACTCCAGGCTCTTGTTACCGAGAGATAACATACTCCAGGCTCTTGTTACCGAGAGATAACATACTCCAGGCTCTTGTTACCGAGAGATAACATACTCCAGGCTCTTGTTACCGAGAGATAACATACTCCAGGCTCTTGTTACCGAGAGATAACATACTCCAGGCTCTTGTTACCGAGAGATAACATACTCCAGGCTCTTGTTACCGAGAGATAACATACTCCAGGCTCTTGTTACCGAGAGATAACATACTCCAGGCTCTTGTTACCGAGAGATAACATACTCCAGGCTCTTGTTACCGAGAGATAACATACAGGCTCTGTTACCGAGATAACATACCAGGCTCTTGTTACCGAGAGATAACATACTCCAGGCTCTTGTTACCGAGAGATAACATACTCCAGGCTCTTGTTACCGAGAGATAACATATACAGGCTCTTGTTACCGAGAGATAACATACTCCAGGCTCTTGTTACCGAGAGATAACATACTCCAGGCTCTTGTTACCGAGAGATAACATACTCCAGGCTCTTGTTACCGAGATATAACATACTCCAGGCTCTTGTTACCGAGAGATAACATACTCCAGGCTCTTGTTACCGAGAGATAACATACTACAGGCTCTTGTTACCGAGAGATAACATACTCAGGCTCTTGTTACCGAGAGATAACATACTCCAGGCTCTTGTTACCGAGAGATAACATACTCCAGGCTCTTGTTACCGAGAGATAACATACTCCAGGCTCTTGTTACCGAGAGATAACATACTCCAGGCTCTTGTTACCGAGAGATAACATACTCCAGGCTCTTGTTACCGAGAGATAACATACTCCAGGCTCTTGTTACCGAGAGATAACATATTACAGGCTCTTGTTACCGAGAGATAACATACTCCAGGCTCTTGTTACCGAGAGATAACATACTCCAGGCTCTTGTTACCGAGAGATAACATACTCCAGGCTCTTGTTACCGAGAGATAACATACTCCAGGCTCTTGTTACCGAGAGATAACATACTCCAGGCTCTTGTTACCGAGAGATAACATACTACAGGCTCTTGTTACCGAGAGATAACATACTACAGGCTCTTGTTACCGAGAGATAACATACTCCAGGCTCTTGTTACCGAGAGATAACATACTCCAGGCTCTTGTTACCGAGAGATAACATACTCCAGGCTCTTGTTACCGAGAGATAACATACTCCAGGCTCTTGTTACCGAGAGATAACATACTCCAGGCTCTTGTTACCGAGAGATAACATACTCCAGGCTCTTGTTACCGAGAGATAACATACTCCAGGCTCTTGTTACCGAGAGATAACATACTCCAGGCTCTTGTTACCGAGAGATAACATACTCCAGGCTCTTGTTACAGAGAGATAACATACTCCAGGCTCTTGTTACCGAGAGATAACATACTCCAGGCTCTTGTTACCGAGAGATAACATACTCCAGGCTCTTGTTACCGAGAGATAACATACTCCAGGCTCTTGATATATTTACTTGACGTGTTTGGTTACCTCTGGTAGTTTGACATTAAAATGTTAATTTAGCTTAACCTCACCTAGACAAAAGATAATGATTGCTAAGCTCATGCAGAAACGTTCTTGCCTTAATGCCTCGGAAAACAAACGTTTCGATCATGTGGACAAGTTGCAACCACTTAATGATGCCTGGAGCAAACACTGTACAGCCCAATTTTAATATTGATGATTTGTTTATATAATTGGAGTGATAGTGTTGATATTGGTGTTTACGTTAACAGATTCGGCGTAAACACCATAACAAGGACATATATTGTATCATTAGAGCCTGATAGACACGACGTTTCTCCCGAAATCACTTTGTAAATATCTTGTACACAGCCCATGGTAGAAATGTGTTTTCCTGTGTCCCACAACACATGGCAACACTCCCTTCTTAACCCCCGTAGAGCCCAATAAAGAATCGCCTAATACAGTTCTGTTTGTATTCTACAAACGTTATCATTCTTCAGTGTATCACACTTCAAGATTATTTCATCATATTTCTCAACAGCACTGCATAGTGGAAATAAATGGTATAAAATACCGACACAATGGAAAAATAAACACATAAGCAGTATAATGTGATCCTTTATTGACAACGTTTCGCCCACGCAGTGGGCTTTATCGATCTGTCTGTGACTCGATAAAGCCCACTGCGTGGGCGAAACGTTGCCAATAAAGGATCACATTATACTGCTTATGTGTTTATTTTTCCAGCACTGCATAGTACATTATTCGTTGCTTTCGGAATATTGTATACGTTTGTAGATTTTCTTTCGAAACCTTTACTTCCTTCTGCTATGACCTGGTAATGTTGTTGGGATCCAGTAACATTTTAATTTACCATGTCATTGCTTTACACAAAACTATAACTTAGTCGTCTTTAACCTTTATAGCATTTACGCATAAATTATATGTACTCTCTACATTATAAAGAATGCTGCCTGTTGCTTTTTCAATCACTTCATAAATATGCATCTCTCTTCTCGTATTACAAAGCATCTTCATCTTCGCTTCTGAAGCACAGAAATGTTTACTGCCATTTTGTCCAACTTATGTGCTGTTTTCAGGTCCTGGAAGCAGCTCTGATACACTCCTCACGAGCAGGGTTGCAGGTCCTGGCCCTGGGGCAGGGAGGAGAACTTGACGCGTGAGGAGCTCTGGTGAACGATCAGGTCCCTCATGCATCCGATAAAAGATCTCTGGAAGTGCCCCTCAGTGCCATAGGATACAGGCACATCGCCTGGGAAACCACCTGTAACAGATGAATAAGACGGTAAAAAGTTTGTTTCAGAGTTTCAGTTAGGTGAGCATTGGGAACGAATCGAGCTTAATGTTATTAATGTTTGGTCAGTTGAGGTGAGATACGATTGGTTATAGTTGTAGCTGATATATTGATGGTAATGTATGGTTGTGGTGAGTGACGATCGATGGTTATTATGTTGTAGTGATATATTGATGGTGATTATGTTGTGGTGATACGATCATGGTTATTATGTTGTGGTGATACGTTCATGGTTGTTATGTTGTGGTAATACGTTCATGGTTGTTATGTTGTGGTGATACGTTCATGGTTGTTATGTTGTGGTGATACGATCATGGTTATGTTGTGGTGATACGATCATGGTTGTTATGTTGTGGTGATACGTTCATGGTTGTTATGTTGTGGTGATACGTTCATGGTTGTTATGTTGTGGTGATACGTTCATGGTTGTTATGTTGTGGTGATACGCTCATGGTTGTTATGGTGATACATCATGTGTATGTGGGAAGAGAACTGGAAGAAAAGTCAGTGGATGAGTTGATAGAGTACGTAGTTGGGAAGAGCCGGGAGGCGGAGGATAACGTCATAACAAGATGAAGAATGGAAAATGGAAAAGTCAAAGCATAAGAGTATAGAAAATTATAGGAAGCAAAAGACAGAAGAGAATAGAGAAGTCAACAGATTATTCAGAAATGAGTATGTGTGAGGAAAGAAGCTGAGCGACAATTTGAGAAAGACAGCAACCAAGGCCAACTCTGAACCAACACTTATTTACTCTTCACAGTCACTTCAGAAGAGAAAAAAACAGTAAAAAACAACAACAGGAATTTCGACTGAAGAAGAAAGGAGGAGAGTTCACAGAAAATGACAAGGAACTATGTGAAGTGCTGAACAAACCATTTTAAAGAGTTCTTCTCATTAGAAGCAAAAGAACAATACCAAAAAGCCCATAGAAACGAGTATACCAGCAGGTACTGGACACAATACACACAACAAGGGAAGAGGTAAAAAAAAAAGTTTTGATGGAGCTGTATACAGCAAGGTGGTGAGATCTGACAAGGTGTCACCATGGACTCTACAGGAGGGATCAGAAGCACTCTCTGAACCCCTGCTTATGGTCTACAAGTCAGTGAACACTGGACAGTTACTAGAGACCTGGAAGACAGTGTACTCAGTACCTACATTTAAGTCAGGAGGCACTGAACTACAGGCCAGTTTTACTAACATGTACACCACGCAAGGTAATGGAGAAGACAGTCAGCAAGGGAGTGGCAGAACACATGGAGAGAAGTAGCTTCATAAATAACACCCAGCGCGGGTCCAGAGACGGCAAGGCTTGTCTTACCAACCTTTCACAAGTCTGTGACAAAGTGGCAGAAGTGAGACAGGAGAGAGAGAGGGCTCGGTGGATTGCATTTTCTTAGACTGCAAGAAGACATTTGATACTGTATTCCACATGAGACTGGAGCAAAACCTTGAGAAGCAGGAACGTCCTCCGGCGGTGGATCAAAGATTATCTTAGAGGAAGGAAGTATGGAGGAACTGTCGGGAAAGAAATGTGAGAATGGAGAAGAGTAGTAAGCGGGGTACCACAAGGATCCGTATTACTACCAGTACTATTTCTGATTTATGTGAATGACATACCAGATGTGAACGAGTCAGACGTATCTCTGTTCGTCGATAATGTAAAACTGATGAGGAGAATACAAACAAAGGAGGACGGGGAAAGACTGCAAACATATCTGGACAAACTGTTGGGTTGGTCAGATAAGTGGTTGCTTGAGCTCAACCTCAGCCCCTGAGTATAGACTCAGAGGATAGAGGTTGCAGACCTCATTCAAAAATAAGGACCTGGGAGTAAGCATAGTGCCTAGCATATCACCAGAGACTCACATCACCCGAATAATCTTTTCAGCCAATGCTCGCCTGGCAAACCTGAGAGTGGCCTTCAAGAACCTCAACAAAGAGTCATTCCAGGCGCTTTATACAACATGTCACTGCCATCTTGGGGGACGCAGCACCAGTACAGAACCCACACCTGAAGAAGCATGTTAAGAAACTGAAGAAAGTGCAGAAGAATTCAACGAGACTAGTTTCAGAGCTGAAAGGTATGAGCTATGAAGAGAGACTAAATGAGCTGAATTAAACGACCCTGGAGGACAGGGCAAATGGAGACATGATAACAATATACAAAAAAAAAAAAACAGGGCAATTGATAGTGAAGACAGGGATACAGTGTTTGGGAGGCGGGAAACAGGTACTCGGGGGCCTAAAACTCTTAAGGAATACTGGGATACCTTCTCGGATCTTTGAGGTTAAGGAAGCTGAGTTTATGGGATATGGGGATACATTTCTGAGATAGCACAGGCAGTGCATCTATTATGATGACCATAGTTTAGAAGTGAGAGAGAGCTGGGAAGGCTCTTGGTGTCGTTCTTGTCCCCCTCGCCTATATACATTGGCTCCCTCACTCTTGTGTCAGTGTGACTTTGTAAATGGTTCAAGTCGGACCGAAACGTCGTGGTAAGGTCCTCTCTCCTGTGTACGGGTTATTAGTGTATTGCAACCCAGTTATGACCAATTTTTTCTTAGTGGTAATAAGATATATATTTTTTGAGATTGTATTCCATACTGTACTGCCTACAACAACTAGATGAAATAATTTTAAAATATGAAATGACTAATATTTCTACCTAGCGATGTAACAATGTTCACTCAGCTCCGACAAAGACCCATTGTCGACCTCTGGAATCCTATTTTTTTGCGCTGCCGTTCACAGGATGAGCCGCGGGTGCAATGTAAACAAGGCACCCACCATGGTGGTATGGTTGACAAGGCACCCACCATGGTGGGTATGGTTGACAAGGCACCCACCATGGTGGGTATGGTTGACAAGTGAGAAAGAGGCTGGAGGGAGGACAGCGTACCAACGAAGATTGCCTGAGCGTCGTTGATCTGAGTATAGATGCCAGGTGTGCCAGCCTTGCTAGGGCGACCGTCCAGGAAGACGGTGACCACTGTGCCACTCCTCGACACCACAAGACTGTGCCACGCCCCGTCATTCACCGCCTCTGTGGACATAGAACAGAAAAATCCAATCTACACACTGGTTTAGCGTTTTAAAGTATATTAATACACGCAGTATAGTATACACGGAAAGGTGTATTTATCTAAGTGTGTATACAACGAGAGGTGATTAAATACTTTCTGAATAGTGTTGTATAGTGACCAGAAGTTTTAGTGACCCTCTTGTATTCAACAGGTTTAAAAAAAACATTAACCAGTTTAATAACTCAATAAATGATCAGTATAATTAATGAAGATAATTTCACTTATTACCAGATTATCTATTGTTCAAAATATTGAATATAATATTCTCATTACAAAAATACATGATAATAGTGTATTAAATGTACTTTTAAGTGTAAATATTATTATTATTATTATTATTATTATTATTATTATTATTATTATTATTATTATTATTATTATACGAGGAAAGTTATTATGATAGTTCAGTATAATAAATGTAACAGGTATGATAGGTGAGTGTAACATGAGTATGATAGGTGAGCATGAGAGGTGGTGCTCACGTTAGGTGACTCACCTGAGGAAGCGAGGTGACCCAGGACACCTCCACCCAGGTGCCACACCACCTTGGCGCGCCCACCTGACACGCCCACACCTAGAAAGTCAGTCCCCGGGGCCTCCACCTGAAGCCCCACCAACCATCAGTAACAGTCAACTTGAAGGAAACATACATGTTGCATAGAGAAAACATTAACAGGGGGCAACGTTTCGCTCTAAGTAGAGCTTTTTCCACGTTTCACTCTGTTTAGAGATTTATCGAGTCGTCTTTCACTCTACATCAGACTTTATCGAGTCTAGTTTTGCTCTGGGTAGAGCTTTGTCAGGTTAGGTTTCGCTCTAAGCAGAGCTTTATTAAATCACGTGTCACTCTGTGTAGAGCTTTAGGTAGTCATGTTCACTCATTGTATGGCTTTATCTGGTTATGTTTCACTCTAAGTAGAGCTTTATCATGTGTCGCAGTGTAGAGCTTTACCAGGTAATGTTTTCTGTGTAGAGCTTTATCAAGTCACATTTCTTTCTGTTTAGAGCTTTATCAGAAACACGTCACAACCCAGTTAAGACTCAGTAACACGTCACAACCCAGTTAAGACTCAGTAACACGTCACAACCCAGTTAAGACTCAGTAACACACGTCACAACCCAGGTAACACACGTCACAACCCAGTTAAGACTCAGTAACACATCACAACCCAGGTAACACACGTCACAACCCAGTTAAGACTCAGTAACACGTCACAACCCAGTTAAGACTCAGTAACACGTCACAACCCAGTTAAGACTCAGTAACACACGTCACAACCCAGTTAAGACTCAGTAACACGTCACAACCCAGTTAAGACTCAGTAACACGTCACAACCCAGTTAAGACTCATACACGTCACAACCCAGTTAAGACTCAGTAACACGTCACAACCCAGTAACACACGTCACAACCCAGTTAAGACTCAGCTAACACGTCACAACCCAGTTAAGACTCAGTAACACGTCACAACCCAGTTATGACTCAGTAACACACGTCACAACCCAGGTAACACACGTCACAACCCAGTTAAGACTTAGTAACACGTCACAACCCAGTTAAGACTCAGTAACACGTCACAACCCAGTTAAGACTCAGTAACACGTCACAACCCAGTTAAGACTCAGTAACACGTCACAACCCAGTTAAGACTCAGTAACACACGTCACAACCCAGTTAAGACTCAGTAACACACGTCACAACCCAGTTAAGACTCAGTAACACACGTCACAACCCAGTTAAGACTCAGTAACACACGTCACAACCCAGGTAACACACGTCACAACCCAGATAAGACTCAGTAACACGCGTCACAACCCAGGTAACACGTCACAACCCAGTTAAGACTCAGTACCACACGTCACAACCCAGGAAAGACTCAGTAACACACGTCACAACCCAGGTAAAACCCAGTAACACATGTCACAACCCAGGTAAAACCCAGTAACACACGTCACAACCCAGGTAAGACTCAGTAACACGCGTCACAACCCAGGTAACACGTCACAACCCAGTTAACACACGTCACAACCCAGGTAACACCCATAAACACACGTCACAACCCAGGTAACACCCATAAACACACGTCACAACCCAGGTAACACGTCACAATCCAGGTAACACTCAGTAACACAACACACCCGGTAACACACGTAAACCGAACACGACACCAGGTAACAAACGTCACAACCCAGGTAACATGTCACAACACAGGTAACACACGTCACAACACAGGTAACACACGAAACAACACAGGTAACACAGAAACAACACAGGTAACACAGGTAACACCACATAACACGTCACAACCCAGGTAACACACGTCACAACCCAGGTAACACACGTCACAACCCAGGTACAATAACATACAGGTACACAGTCAACAGTACAGCAACCCAGGTATGACTCAGTAACACACGTCACAGCCCAGGTAACACACGTCACAACACAACACACAAAGTTACGGGTAGTTTTACAATGGACGGGTATAAACAACCAAGAGGTCATTTATTTCTGGTGTGTACAGTTTAATATTCCATACTTAAGTAAGTAAGTAAGTAAGTTTATTCAGGTATACACAAATACATTTACATAGATCATACATAGCAGCATATGTGTAGAGAACCCAGGATAACCCAAATAGTCAGAGTGACTTATTTCCATTGGGGTCCTTTTAGTACCTTAATATTATACACTGTAGGAGATATATGTTATTATATTATAAAGGATATATGTATACTAGGAATAAGGTAAAAAGAGTTATTTACATATACATGTATGTTAGCTAAAAAAAATAAAAAATCATTCTCCTCCCTTTCTGTCGCTACATTCATTAGGTACCTTCTGGCTCTCTTCTTGAACTGGCTCAAGCTATGACTGGCTTTGACATGTGCAGGCAGTCTGTTCCATTCCTTTATTGCTGTACAATAAAAGGTGTTTGAAGCCTGGCCACTGACTGTGGGAACTACAAAGTTGTGCTCTCTCCCCCTAGTACTATGACTGCTTTGGTTCCCAGCCTTGACAAAATTGACAGCAAGATATTCTGGACACTGTTTGTGAGCAATTTTATAAACTTGATTTAACTTAAGTTGTTTTACTCTGTCTTCAATATTCAGCATATCCAATTGTTGTAATTCATCCTGGCCTACATGTTCTCTTGGTCCCAGGTCCAGGATGAATCTTACCATTTTGTTCTGGGTGATTTGCAGTTTATCTTTCAGTTTTTTTGTCAAGGCAGAGTACCATGAAGAGCAAGCGTAGTCCATATGACATTGTATAAGGGCAAGACATAGGGTCCTGCGAGCCTCAGTAGGTAGACACTGTGCTTGTCTGTAGAGGAACTTCAGTCTGGCATTCGCTTTATATACTACACTGTTCCCTATCAATTCTCCTGACATGCATGGGTCAAAGGGGATTCCCAGATATTTTACTGAGGAAACTGAAGTGATGGATTCCCCATTACATCAACATTAAAATTATTTACCCTTCTCAGTTTATATTTCGTGCCAAAGAGTATGGCTTCTGTTTTCCCGAGATGTAACGATAGTTTGTTGTCTACTAACCATTTGCTGTAGGACTCCAGTTCCAGTGTTATTACATTAGATATATCTTGTGGGTCTTCACCTGAGACTAACAGAGCACTGTCATCTCGTACTGTTACTCGTATGAATGTATGTATAATATTTCCCCTCCCTCTCATCCCTCTCCCAAACACTCAAGTATAATAAAACAATATTTCAAACATGGCTAAGACATCCAGCATCAGTTAATAACTCTCCGAACTTGCAATACACTTAATACAATGCAATACACTTCATACGCTGCAATACACTTCATACGCTGCAATACACTTCATACACTGCAATACACTTCATACACTGCAATACACTTCATACACTGCAATACACTTCATACACTGCAATACACTTCATACACTGCAATACACTTCATAACGTGCAATATCACTTCATACACTGCAATACACTTCATATCATCTGCAATACACTTCATACGCTGCAATACACTTCATACTGCAATACACTTCATACCTGCAATACACTTCATACACTGCAATACACTTCATACTATACTTCATACCTCAATACACTTCATACACTGCAATACACTTCATACGCTGCAATACACTTCATACGACTGCAATACACTTCATACCTGCAATACACTTCATACCTGCAATACACTTCTACGCTGCAATACACTTCATACGCTGCAATACACTTCATACCTGCAATACACTTCATACGCTGCAATACTACTTCATCAAGCTGCAATACACTTCATACGCTGCAATACACTTCATACGCTGCAATACACTTTACAAATACTACCTGCAATACACTTCATACGCTGCAATACACTTCATACAGCTGCAATACACTTCATACGCTGCAATACACTTCATACCTGCAATACACTTCATACGCTGCAATACACTTTATACACTGCAATACACTTCATACACTGCAATACACTTCATACGCTGCAATACACTTCATACGCTGCAATACACTTCATACGCTGCAATACACTTCATACGCTGCAATACACTTCATACGCTGCAATACACTTCATACGCTGCAATACACTTCATACGCTGCAATACACTTCATACACTGCAATACACTTCATAACTGCAATGCATTCATACGCTGCAATACACTTATACATGAATACACTCAAGCTGCAATACACTTCATCCTGCAATACACTTCATACGCTGCAATACACTTCATACGCTGCAATACACTTCATACGCTGCAATACACTTCATACGCTGCAATACACTTCATACACTGCAATACACTTCATACGCTGCAATACACTTCATACACTGCAATACACTTCATACGCTGCAATACACTTCATACTGCAATACACTTCATACGCTGCAATACACTTCATACACTGCAATACACTTCATACACTGCAATACACTTCATACGCTGCAATACACTTCATACGCTGCAATACACTTCATACGCTGCAATACACTTCATACGCTGCAATACACTTCATACTGCAATACACTTCATACGCTGCAATACACTTCATACACTGCAATACACTTCATACACTGCAATACACTTCATACACTGCAATACACTTCATAAGCTGCAATACACTTCATACACTGCAATACACTTCATACACTGCAATACACTTCATATGCTGCAATACACTTCATATGCTGCAATACACTTCATACACTGCAATACACTTCATACACTGCAATACACTTCATACGCTGCAATACACTTCATAATCGCTGCAATACACTTCATACGCTGCAATACACTTCATAGCTGCAATACACTTCATAGCTGCAATACACTTCATACGCTGCAATACACTTCATACGCTGCAATACACTTCATACACTGCAATACACTTCATCGCTGCAATACACTTCATACGCTGCAATACACTTCATACCTGCAATACACTTCATATGCTAATACACCTTCATACGCTGCAATACACTTCATACGCTGCAATACACTTCATACGCTGCAATACACTTCATACGCTGCAATACACTTCATATGCTGCAATACACTTCATACACTGCAATACACTTCATACGCTGCAATACACTTCATACGCTGCAATACACTTCATATGCTGCAATACACTTCATACGCTGCAATACACTTCATACACTGCAATACACTTCATACACTGCAATACACTTCATATGCTGCAATACACTTCATATGCTGCAATACACTTCATACGCTGCAATACACTTCATATGCTGCAATACACTTCATACGCTGCAATACACTTCATATGCTGCAATACACTTCATACGCTGCAATACACTTCATATGCTGCAATACACTTCATACACTGCAATACACTTCATACACTGCAATACACTTCATACGCTGCAATACACTTCATACGCTGCAATACACTTCATACGCTGCAATACACTTCATACGCTGCAATACACTTCATACACTGCAATACACTTCATACGCTGCAATACACTTCATACGCTGCAATACACTTCATATGCTGCAATACACTTCATACACTGCAATACACTTCATACGCTGCAATACACTTCATACGCTGCAATACACTTCATACGCTGCAATACACTTCATACGCTGCAATACACTTCATAGCTTCCTCTAGTGAAGACAGCAGAGTTTGAAGAATGCAACACTTGTACATGAATTGGTAATTTTTAATGATTGAAGGTATGGCAACAGTGAGTCCATCAGTGCAATACAATGAAGAACAGTTCTTCATTGTATTGCACTGATGGACTCACTGTCTGGTGATACGTTTCTTAAATAAAGAGTCCCAAATGTTGCACAAGTGTTTTATTCTTCAACTTGTTGGTTTTATAAGTCATTTATCACAGCAGAGCTTACTTGTCCCCGCTAGAGGAGGAGGCTGTGAGGGGAGCTGGTAGAGCTTACTTGTCCCCGCCAGAGGAGGCTGTGAGGGGCGCTGGTAGAGCTTACTTGTCCCCGCCAGAGGAGGCTGTGCGGGGCTGGTAGAGCTTACCTGTCCCCGCCAGAGGAGAGGCTGTGGGGGGACTGGTAGAGCTTACTTGTCCCCGCCAGAGGAGGGGCTGTGCGGGGAACTGGTAGAGCTTACCTGTCCCCGCCAGAGGAGGCTGTGAGGGGCGCTGGTAGAGCTTACCTGTCCCCGCCAGAGGAGCCTGTGAGGGGCGCTGGTAGAGCTTACTTGTCCCCGCCAGAGGAGGAGGCTGTGCGGGGAACTGGTAGAGCTTACTTGTCCCCGCCAGAGGAGGCTGTGAGGGGCGCTGGTAGAGCTTACTTGTCCCCGCCAGAGGAGGAGGCTGTGCGGGGAACTGGTAGAGCTTACTTGTCCCCGCCAGAGGAGGCTGTGAGGGGCGCTGGTAGAGCTTACCTGTCCCCGCTAGAGGAGGAGGCTGTGCGGGGAACTGGTAGAGCTTACTTGTCCCCGCCAGAGGAGGCTGTGAGGGGCGCTGGTAGAGCTTACTTGTCCCCGCCAGAGGAGGCTGTGAGGGGCGCTGGTAGAGCTTACCTGTCCCCGCCAGAGGAGGAGGCTGTGCGGGGAACTGGTAGAGCTTACTTGTCCCCGCCAGAGGAGCCTGTGAGGGGCGCTGGTAGAGCTTACTTGTCCCCGCCAGAGGGGGGGCTGTGAGGGGCGCTGGTGAGAGCTTACCTGTCCCCGCCAAGGAGGAGGCTGTGAGGGGCGCTGGTAGAGCTTACCTGTCCCCGCCAGAGGAGGAGGCTGTGAGGGGCGCTGGTAGAGCTTACCTGTCCCCGCCAGAGGAGGAGGCTGTGAGGGGCGCTGGTAGAGCTTACCTGTCCCCGCCAGAGGAGGAGGCTGTGAGGGGCGCTGGTAGAGAAGTTGAGGGCGAGGGAGTCTGTATCAGGCGTAGGAGTACCGTAGGGTCCCTCAGGTACCACGGCGAAGCTAAGCCCGGAGAACCTCGCAGAACTAACCTCCCCTCCTGTCGGTAATGTTAGCACCGTATAAATACTGTTGTTCACTTGCTCTCTCTCTCTCTCTCTCTCTCTCTCTCTCTCTCTCTCTCTCTCTCTCTCTCTCTCTCTCTCTCTCTCTCTCTCTCTCTCTCTCTCTCTCTCTCTCTCTCTCTCTCTGTTTTTACACAGGGTTTAACAATGTCAGGGTAAGGATTCGTAACTTAATTTACAAGGTAAGAGCTATTATCTACATCTCTCTCTCTCTCTCTCTCTCTCTCTCTCTCTCTCTCTCTCTCTCTCTCTCTCTCCATTCATTCTAGTGGGGCGGTTAAGGAATTATGAAAGAATTATGTTCTTTGGGTTGACAACTTGAAACTTAACACATAGAAGAAATGGACACTACAAATCAAGTATTGTTCTGTACTTTCTTCAATAATATAAAATTTTCCAATATAAATAATGTTTCTCGAGCCATGAGTGCACATACCTGTCACTGGTGGTGTCCATCGAGCCATGAGTGCACATACCTGTCACTGGTGGTGTCCATCGAGCCATGAGTGCACATACCAGTCACTGGTGGTGTCCATCGAGCCATGAGTGCACATACCAGTCACTGGTGGTGTCCATCGAGCCATGAGTGCACATACCTGTCACTGGTGGTGTCCATCGAGCCATGAGTGCACATACCAGTCACTGGTGGTGTCCATCGAGCCATGAGTGCACATACCAGTCACTGGTGGTGTCCATCGAGCCATGAGTGCACATACCAGTCACTGGTGGTGTCCAGTGACTCTCTTGACCTCAAAACTATATATACATTTAAACAAAGATCATGACTCTGGATTGTATACTTCTGAGGATATATACATCTGAAGAAAGAGCGGCCAGGGGCGCTGCTGGACCCACGTTATTAAATAATCAGTAGAGTTTATTTCACACACACACACCTAATAGCGACCAGCGAAGAGGCTGGGCCTGGAGCTGTGAATCGATCCCTGTAACCACAATTAGGTGAGTACACACACACACACATACACACACACTTATTATTATTAAGCTAAGAGCGACTAGTTTTTGTCATTGTTGTATTGAGGTTCACCATGGTAGACACACACCTGTCACCATCCTGGTGTTGTCCTCACCATGGTAGACACACACCTGTCACCATGGTAGACACACACCTGTCACCATGGTAGACACACACCTGTCACCATGGAAGACACACACACCTGTCACCATCCCAGTGTTGTCCTTCTCGTGTACTTAATAAGGTTAAGTTCATATTTGCTGGAGTTTTAACAGAACAATACTTGTTACCTTCATGTTGAGCGCCTTCATACTGCTGACGAACCTAAAAGATAAGATTTCTTCGGATTTTTAACCCCGGAGGGTTAGCCACCCAGGATAACCCAAGAAAGTCAGTGCGTCATCGAGGACTGTCTGTCTTATTTCCATTGGGGTCCTCAATCTTGTCCCCCAGGATGCGACTCACACCAGTCGACTAACTCCCAGGTACCTACTTGCTGCTAGGTGAACAGGACAACAGGTGTAAGGAAACACGTCGAAATGTTTCTACCCCGTCGGGAATCGAACCCGGGCCCTCCGTGTGTGAAGCGAGAGCTTTGCCAGCCAGGCCACGGGGTCACCTACATAGAATAAACTTTAATCTTAGATGAAAACTGATATTAAACGATGGGTAGAGGTGCATAAAATTTTATAGAAATCTGAATTTATTAAAAAATCTTCCTATAATGAAAACTTTATGAAATGTGAAGACTATGGAAATAAAGAAAAGTGTTGTCACAAAGACTGGTGAGCAGCACAGACCAACCCATATGGAAACAAGAGAGCAAATTAATGTTAGCACACTGCTGAAGAGGACGTCATTGCGAGGCCTAGACATGTGGACATTATTTGCTGTTTTGTCTCCATGTAGGGCAAGTTTGTGTTAGAGTGCAGCATGCAAGCCTCACCTGTCTGGCAGCGAACACCGTAGTAACCAAGTGGACAGAGGCAGTAGTAGTCTCCCAGACCTGTGTCACCTGCTCCTCTCTTCCGGACACCATCACTGTTACTATCCTTGGTATCCACATCCACCTCCTTCGCGAGACTCCTGGAGGCATTTCTCTTCATTCTCAGGTTCTTGACGTTGCTATTCGTCTTGGTGTTGGCCAGGTCTGCATGTTGCATGACGGGTCGTCTCTCTTTCAGTGGAGGTTGCTTGCCCTGGGCTCCCTCCACCTTGGGCAAGGCCTTCCCAACTTCTCTTATGAGATTTTGTTCTCTCCTGGCAACATTCTCCCTTCTTCTGCCTTCTACCTTACTCACGATGGCACTTCCATACCCAGGTGATGTGAGGGGTTGGTTGTCTGCTAGTGGTGCTGCTGGCGTAGTAGTGGCAGTGTCTGCTGGTGCTGCTGGCGTAGTAGTGGCAGTGTCTGCTAGTGGTGCTGCTGGCGTAGTAGTGGCAGTGTCTGCTGGTGGTGCTGGCGTGGTTGTGGCAGTGTTTGCTGGTGGTGCTGCTGACGTGGCAGTGGCAGTGTCTGCTGGTGGTGCTGGCGTGGTTGTGACAGTGTCTGCTGGTGGTGGTTCTGGCGTGGTAGTGGCAGTGTCTGCTGGTGGTGCTGGCGTGGTTGTGACAGTGTATGCTGGTGGTGGTTCTGGCGTGGTAGTGGCAGTGTCTGCTGGTGGTGCTGGCGTGGTAGTTGCAGTGTCTGCTGGTGGTGGTGCTGGCGTGGTAGTTGCAGTGTCTGCTGGTGGTGCTGGCGTGGTTGTGGCAGTGTTTGCTGGTGGTGCTGCTGACGTGGTGGTGACAGTGTCTGCTGGTGGTGCTGGCATGGCAGTGTCTGTTGGTGGTGCTGACGTGGTAATGTCTGCTGGTAGTGCTGGCGTGGTAGTGTCTGTTGGTGGTGCTGGCGTGGTAGTGTCTGCTGGTGGTGCTGGGGTGGTAGTGTCTGCTGGTGGGGTTGGTGTGGTAGTGTCTGCTGGTGGGGCTGGGGTGGTAGTGTCTGCTGGTGGTGCTGGCGTGGTAGTGTCTGCTGGTGGTGTTGGCGTGGCAGTGTCTGTTGATGGTGCTGGAGTTGTGGTGTCTGCTGTTAGTGCTGGCAAGGCAGTGTCTGTTGGTGGTGCTGGCGTGGTAGTGTCTGCTGGTGGTGCTGGGGTAGTAGTGTCTGCTGGTGGGGCTGGGGTGGTAGTGTCTGCTGATGGTGCTGGGGTGGTAGTGTCTGCTGGTGGGGCTGGCGTGGTAGTGTCTGCTGGTGGTGCTGGGGTAGTAGTGTCTGCTGGTGGGACTGGCGTGGTAGTGTCTGCTGATGGTGCTGGGGTGGTAGTGTCTGCTGGTGGGGCTGGCGTGGTAGTGTCTGCTGGTGGTGCTGGCGTGGTAGTGTCTGCTGGTGGTGTTGACGTGGCAGTGTCTGCTGGTGGTGCTGGCGTTGTAATATCTGCTGGTGGTGCTGGCGTTTTAGTATCTGCTGGTGGTGCTGGTGTGGCATTCTCTGCTGATGGTGCTGGCGTGGTAGTGTCTGCTGATAGTGCTGGCGTGGTAGTGGTAGTGTCTGCTGGCGGTGCTGGCGTCCCAGTGTCTGCTGGTGGTACTGCTGGTGTGGTAGTGTCTGCTGGTGTTACTGCGGGCGTGGCAGTGTCTGCTAGTGGTGCTGCTGGCGTGGCAGTGTCTGATGGTGGTGCTGCTGGCGTGGCAGTGTCTGCTAGTGGTGCTGCTGGCGTGGCAGTGTCTGCTGGTGGTGCTGCTGGCGTGGCAGTGTCTGCTGGTGGTGCTGCTGGCGTGGCAGTGTCTGCTGGTGGTGCTGCTGGCGTGACAGTAGCAGTGTGGCGACGTTTCTTCTCACCACCTGAGGAGTGCCGGGGCCAGCAGGTGGCACCGTTCAGACACAGATGGTCGAGGCAGACCCTAGCCAGCTGGCACCTGGCTCCAGTGTACTCCTGCACCAGGTGACATCTTTATTATATACTGTCTCACTCTTACACTGTGTCATGTATCTTTAAACTGTGTCATGTATCAAAAGTTTGCAGGTAGCGATCCACTGTGTACAGCGTCCACATACAATTAATATAGATAAAGAAAAATTGGTTATCACATTGGAGGGAGAAAGTATAGAAGTGAATGATTTCAGATATTTGGGAGTTGACGTGTCAGCGGATGGGTTTATGAAGGATGAGGTAACCATAGAATTGATGAAGGAAAAAAGGTGAGTGGTGCGTTGAGGTATCTGTGGAGACAAAAAACGTTATCCATGGAGGCAAAGAAGGGAATGTACGAAAGTATAGTGGTACCAACACTCTTATATGGGTGTGAAGCATGGGTTGCAAATGTTGCAGCGAGGAGGAGGCTGGAGGCAGTGGAGATGTCCTGTCTAAGGGCAATGTGTGGTGTAAATATTATGTAGATAATTCGTAGTGTGGAAATTAGGAGGTGTGGAGTTACTAAAAGTATTAGTCAGAGGGCTGAAGAGGGGTTGTTGAGGTGGTTTGGTCATTTAGAGAGAATGGAACAAAGTAGAATGACCTGGAGAGCGTATAAATCTGTTGGGGAAGACGGGGTAGGGGTCGTCTCCGAGAAGGTTGGAGAGAGGGGGTAAATTAGGTTTTGTGGGCGAGGGGCTTGGACTTCCAGCAAGCGTGTGTGAGCGTGTTAGATATGAGTGAATGGAGACAAATGGTTTTTGGGACCTGACGAGCTGTTGGAGTGTGAGCAGGGTAATATTTTGTGAAGGGATTCAGGGAAACCAGTTAACCGGACTTGAGTCCTGGAGGTGGGAAGTACAATGCCTGCACTTTAAAGGAGGGGTTTGGGATATTGGCAGTTTGGAGAGACTTCTAAACTGTCGTATCTGAGCACCTCTGCAAAGACAGTGATTATGTATGAATGATGAATTTTTTTTATTATTTCTTTTGTTTTTTTTTCTTTCTTTTTGGGTCACCTTGCCTCGGTGGGAAACGGCTGACGTGTTATATAAATGTGTTATTGTAGTTAAAGAACATTATATACAGTGTTTCTATCTAATATTATATAGCAACATTCTCCATTAATAGCTAAAATGGAGATGATTCGCTTTATAATATTACCTGACACTGCAAATACCATGGTATAGAAATAATGTCCAACACCATTGTAATATTGTAATTATTGTGTATTTTGTTTAGGTTTTTATGATATGTGATTTCCATGTAATGGTATACTGCTAGTTAGTGCCGGTTACCCATTCATTGACCTGCCGACCTCCCGCTGGTCACGTGATCATACCTGACCTCGGATAACCTTTGACTACTGAAGGCAGTTGGTTCACGCACTCACTACTGAGTGGAACCCTCTCTTGTACTGCCTTCCATGGCAACACCTCTCAGGTGCTAGCTGTCTCTAATCCTATTCTGATCCCTTGCATGGCAACACCTCTCAGGTGCTAGCTGTCTCTAATCCTATTCTGATCCCTTGCATGGCAACACCTCTCAGGTGCTAGCTGTCTCTAATCCTATTCTGATTCCTTGCATGGCAACACCTCTCAGGTGCTAGCTGTCTCTAATCCTATTCTGATCCCTTGCATGGCAACACCTCTCAGGTGCTAGCTGTCTCTAATCCTATTCTGATCCCTTGCATGGCAACACCTCTCAGGTGCTAGCTGTCTCTAATCCTATTCTGATTCCTTGCATGGCAACACCTCTCAGGTGCTAGCTGTCTCTAATCCTATTCTGATTCCTTGCATGGCAACACCTCTCAGGTGCTATCTGTCTCTAATCCTATTCTGATTCCTTGCATGGCAACATTGGTGCAATTTATTGTACGGATATATTACCATGATAAGAGCTGTCAGAGACGTACCTATTATTTCATATGTCCTATAAGAATTGTCTAACTATATTATAGGGATTTATACATTCCCGGTGAATCATTGTAACTGTGACAATATTTATGTATATATATATAATTCTGACCTTTGAAGAATGGGTCTTATTTAACTCACTTTCATAAGAAAATGAAAATCTTTCTGAGTTTATTAATTTAATTAAATTAACGATTTTACTCCGGAGTTTTGGTCTTCCTTAAAGTTGAAGGTTATTGTGCCACTTTATAATAATAATAATAATAATATTGTGCCACTTTAAACCCCTTGTTGTGAACACAGTTTTCCCATGAACTAAAGTCGACCAGTTATCCGAGTACACTCCAGGTATCAAATGAACCGGATTGCTTCTTTGCACTAAACAACATATATATATATATATATATATATATATATATATATATATTATATATATATATGGCCTCAGAGAATTTCCCCTCCTATCTGCTGCTGTGTTGCAACCTTGCATAGCTCCTGAGGACGCACAAGAGTGTGAAAGATCGTGAGCTAAGGATTTAAATCCCCATGTGGCTTGCTGTGCATTGTTAAGATCGCCTATTTGCGATTTTAAATATGCTTCCAGGTAGAATAATTACAAACTTTTAATGTTTTAATCTACATTTTGTTTGCTGACGATGGTATGTTCCATGAAGCGCTAAACCCGCGTGGGTCATAGAGGAACGTTCAAACTCGACACTCATAAAGCTATAAGGGTTTAATGAACGTGTGATACGTCAAGTTACAAGACAGCAGGGTGGTGTGACAGCAGGGAAGGTGGTGTGACAGCAGGGAAGGTGGTGTGACAGCAGGGAAGGTGGTGTGACAGCAGGGAAGGTGGTGTGACAGCAGGGAAGGTGGTGTGACAGCAGGGAAGGTGGTGTGACAGCAGGGAAGGTGGTGTGACAGCAGGGAAGGTGGTGTGACAGCAGGGAAGGTGGTGTGACAGCAGGGAAGGTGGTGTGGCAGCAGGGAAGGTGGTGTGGCAGCAGGGAAGGTGGTGTGACAGCAGGGAAGGTGGTGTGACAGCAGGGAAGGTGGTGTGGCAGCAGGGAAGGTGGTGTGGCAGCAGGGAAGGTGGTGTGGCAGCAGGGAAGGTGGTGTGACAGCAGGGAAGATGGTGTGACAGCAGGGAAGGTGGTGTGACAGAAGGGAAGGTGGTGTGACAGCAGGGAAGGTGGTGTGACAGCAGGGAAGATGGTGTGACAGCAGGGAAGATGGTGTGACAGCAAGGAAGATGGTGTGACAGCAGGGAAGGTGGTGTGACAGCAGGGAAGGTGTGACAGCAGGGAAGATGGTGTGACAGCAGGAAGGTGGTGTGACAGCAGGGAAGGTGGTGTGACAGCAGGGAAGGTGGTGTGACAGCAGGGAAGATGGTGTGACAGCAGGGAAGGTGGTGTGACAGCAGGGAAGGTGGTGTGACAGCAGGGAAGATGGTGTGACAGCAGGGAAGGTTGTGTGACAGCAGGGAAGGTGGTGTGACAGCAGGGAAGGTGGTGTGACAGCAGGGAAGGTGGTGTGGCAGCAGGGAAGGTGGTGTGACAGCAGGGAAGGTGGTGTGACAGCAGGGAAGGTGGTGTGACAGCAGGGAAGGTAGTGTGACAGCAGGGAAGGTGGTGTGGCAGCAGGGAAGGTGGTGTGGCAGCAGGGAAGGTGGTGTGACAGCAGGGAAGGTGGTGTGACAGCAGGGAAGGTGGTGTGGCAGCAGGGAAGGTGGTGTGACAGCAGGAAAGGTGGTGTGAATGCAGGGAAGGTGGTGTGGCAGCAGGGAAGGTGGTGTGGCAGCAGGGAAGGTGGTGTGACAGCAGGGAAGGTGGTGTGACAGCAGGGAAGGTGGTGTGGCAGCAGGGAAGGTGGTGTGACAGCAGGAAAGGTGGTGTGAATGCAGGGAAGGTGGTGTGGCAGCAGGGAAGGTGGTGTGGCAGCAGGGAAGGTGGTGTGACAGCAGGGAAGGTGGTGTGACAGCAGGGAAGATGGTGTGACAGCAGTGAAGGTGGTGTGACAGCAGGGAAAGTGGTGTGACAGCAGGGAAGGTGGTGTGACAGCAGGGAAGATGGTGTGACAGCAGGGAAGGTGGTGTGACAGCAGGGAAGGTGGTGTGGCAGCAGGGAAGGTGGTGTGACAGCAGGGAAGGTGGTGTGACAGCAGGGAAGATGGTGTGGCAGCAGGGAAGGTGGTGTGGCAGCAGGGAAGGTGGTGTGGCAGCAGGGAAGGTGGTGTGGCAGCAGGGAAGGTGGTGTGGCAGCAGGGAATTTGGTGTGCCAGCAGGGAAGGTAGTGTGGCAGCAGGGAAGATGGTGTGACAGCAGGGAAGGTGGTGTGACAGCAGGGAAGTTGGTGTGACAGCAGGGAAGGTGGTGTGGCAGCAGGGAAGGTGGTGTGCCAGCAGGGAAGGTGGTGTGACAGCAGGGAAGGTGGTGTGGCAGCAGGGAATTTGGTGTGCCAGCAGGGAAGGTGGTGTGGCAGCAGGGAAGATGGTGTGACAGCAGGGAAGGTGGTGTGGCAGCAGGGAAGGTGATGTGACAGCAGGGAAGATGGTGTGGCAGCAGGGAAGGTGGTGTGGCAGCAGGGAAGGTGGTGTGGCAGCAGGGAAGGTGGTGTGGCAGCAGGGAAGGTGGTGTGACAGCAGGGAAGATGGTGTGACAGCAGGGAAGATGGTGTGACAGCAGGGAAGGTGGTGTGGCAGCAGGGAAGGTGGTGTGGCAGCAGGGAAAGTGGTGTGACAGCAGGGAAGGTGGTGTGGCAGCAGGGAAGGTGGTGTGGCAGCAGGGAAGGTGGTGTGGCAGCAGGGAAGGTGGTGTGGCAGCAGGGAAGGTGGTGTGGCAGCAGGGAAAGTGGTGTGACAGCAGGGAAGGTGGTGTGGCAGCAGGGAAGGTGGTGTGACAGCTGGGAAGGTAGACTCACCTGTGTACATGTACAGACGAAGGTGGTGCCGACTGGTGTACAGGTGCCACCATGAAGACAAACCTGGGTGCCACAAGCAGTGCCATCACAGTCGCTGACTCCGACACCTCGCAACACAGCAACTCCTCCAGGCACCCGCAGGTCCTGCTCCACACCGTTGATCTTCACCTGTGGAACACTACAACGGTACTCTCCACACCTCACTCTACCTCCCAACTCCTCATGTAATGTACATCTTACCCTGTGTGAAACATCGTGCTGATGAAGCTCCTGGATGAACCCGTACCACGGGCGGGATAGAACCCGGTTTGTTTACAATCGTGGCATTACGATTTCGTGAGTCCTGGATGAAGCTCCTGGCGAGTGAAACAGACTAGTCACAGCATCGCTAACCACTTGTGTCTATTAGACAATTGAGGTGAGGTATAGAATAGCGGAAGGTTCTGTCACCACTGCTGTGACTACTGCTGTCACCACTACTATGACTTGTCACCATTACTGTGACTACTGTCACCACTACTGTGACTACTGATACTTAATCCAGAAGTGAATCCTTTTATTTTAAGGATGGGATGGAAAGGAGAGATTAAGGAGAAAGTGAGAGTGAGGGAAGGGGTAAGAATGAGGGGAAGATGTAAGAATAATGGAAGGGGTGAGAGAGAGTGATAGTGGTGAGGAAAGAGTGAGGAGTGAGAGGTAAGGACTGACCTGTCTAAGACAGCCACGGTAGGGAACACGGCTGTCTGGAGGTGCCACTGCTGGTGGCACTACCTGCGAGTCTGGCACTCCACCTGCAACACAAATAGTCATAACCATGATCATATACAAAATAAAGCGGCTCATTGCTGACAGACACGAAGACAAAGACACGGGGAACAAAACTTAAGACTATAAGAAAGGAGGAACACTGCAGCAGGCCTACTGGCCCATAATTGACAAGTCTTGTCAAATCGAAACCCATTAAAAAATATTCGCCCAACCCTTAATCAATGTTACCCAAGGAATAAGCTTTAATAACCCTGTTAACTGACGTGCAAGTCCCACTCGAATCCAATCCCTCTCACTCATGTATTAAGAGCATAAGAATGGAGGAACACTGCAGCAGGCCTACTGGCCCATACTATGCAAGTCTTCTCAAACCCGAAACTACTAACAAAAATATTTGCCCAGCCCATTTTCAATGCTGCAATGTGCTTCAACGGAGACCAAGTTTCACTCAGTATAAAGCTTTATCTAAGCATCACCTTGATAAAGCTTGACACTGAAGGACACTGTGGTAAAGACAGGTGAGTACGAGTGAGCAGAGTGCAACATACCCAGGAAGAGCTCGGTGTGGACGTCGAGGAGTGTGGTGGGTGCCAGGGAAGTGGCCCTGCTAGTGGCTCCCCTGAAGGTGAGTGCCCCGTCTCCGCCTCTCCTCCACACCTGCACCGTCTGCCACTCCTCCAGCCTCGCCACGCCCTCAGAGCGCACCACCACCAGCCCTGGTGCACGCCACCCTGTGTACACCACCAGTCACAACACTCACACAGATACAGTATATGTATGTTTCTCTCTCTCTTACTCAAATGTATTATTATTAAGGGACTTTGATGTCATATTAAGCATAGAACTGAATTTTTGCCACATTACGTTGAGATTAGCAATATTTAATGGATATAAAACTGTATTTACTTTTCCTTACCATTACAAAATCAAGTTACTCCCACACCACTACAACTCACTCCTACTTTACTACAATAGACTCCTACCCCACTACAACACAGCAGAGTTTACATTTGTATTGATTGTCCTGAGTATACTGTGTGCAGAGTAGTATGGTTGAATGTTTTGTATGTTTAATTTTTTGAAGAGTGGAGTGTGTTGTACAGTACTTGCTTGAGTGATCATTCGTACAGCAGCTTCTTGGTGAGTTGTTACTGGCTGTAGGTGACTTGTAGGTTAGGTCAAAATAGATCAGAGAGCAGTACAAAGTAATGATTTTTGAGGCGCCTAGTAACAAATCTTAACCAGGGCTGACCTAGATGGTAGGTAAACTGCAGGGTGCCGTTGATAAGTGCCAGGGCCATGAAGTCTCCAGGGGGCCGCCTGGGAAGTGCCACCAGCAACACACCGTCAAGACGTGAAGGCTTGAAAGACATGACCAACTCCGACTCTCGCCTCAGGTTGTTCACTCTGACACTCAGATAGGAACCGTGACCCGAGAACCGTGGGTCTGTGATGTTAATGGCTGTCACACAGGGAGAGGAACGTGGTTATTGTTATAATTAAGGTGGTGGGAGAAGCAGTATAGGCGGAGGGTCATACAGCAGGCGGGAAATGGAAGTTAATATGGTTTGGTCTCTGAGAAGGGAGGAGAGTTCCAGGTTTCTGGATTCAGACCAATTCATGTCATTTCTTTGTCTTTGAAGAAATAAGTTGGAAAATAGAGAGAAGCGTAGGTCTGTGGTGTTGATACATTATTATTATTTATTATTATTATTATTATTATTATTATTATTATTATTATTATTATTATTATTGAAAACAACATCAATAACATATCAACTCTTTCTCACTACTATTTATAATCTAATGATCAATTTCTGTGCAATAGTCTTCATAATTCTCAGTAGTGGTTATAAAACACGATACACCACCTTCCTCGCAGCGGGATCCCGTCCTTCCCAGCTGGCACAGACAGATGGGTCGAGGTGTGGGCGGCTCTCCACCCACACATAGCGCCCCTGGGGCACACCACCCAGCGCCCCCTGGACACAGGTGACTCGCCTCCTCACACCTGGGACCCTTCCAGCCAACAGGACACTCACACCTGTATGAATAATCACATAACACTGAGGAAAAGGATGATATTGTGTGCTTGCGTGGGGTTGGGCTGCTGCTCCTGGGCCAGTTTCTCACTCACTAATCGTTCTCTGAGACGGGGTATGTGTGAGAGAGAAAGCTCTGTTAACCAAGACAAACAGTATTGGGGTTGTTGGTGTAAATAATTTAGAAACCAACAAGTTGAAGAATGAGTCGCTTGTGAAACATTTGGGAATCTTTACCGAGGAAACGTTTCGCCCCACACAGTGGCTTCGTAAGATATTTGTTATTAACAAGAGTGTTGAAAATATCAGAGGAAGAGAGAGAACTCGTAACAGAGGCCACCATGTAGAGAAGTTCAGCATCAAAACAATAACATAGGGCACACTGGACCGTCAACAAATGAGTTGGTTGCTTGGTAAGGTTTGTCATGAAACAGGACATGTGTCTCCTGACGCGGGTCTTAATCATATGATGACCCGCAGCTGGTGCTTTTGGTCAGCTGACCGAGGCCTTCCGCTGGCTTACCGGTATACCCATTTAAAAATTATAGTTATTGCTATAATCATTTATAACAAAGAAGTGGTTAGGAAGAGCTGTTCTCTTCTAGTTGTGTGAGAAGAGAGCTTACCTTATGGTGGCACCCAGGGCCACGCAGGTGCCACCGTTGTCGCAGGAGTCACGGTGGCACTCGTCCTGGCCGCACTCCTTGACGTTGGCCGCAGCGGCGATCCTGAGGGCCGTCCAGGGCCCCTCTGAGGTGCTGGCAACCCTGAGGTCGAACACACAACCCTGGAAGCCCTGGTGACGCCACATGTCTGCTGGCAGGTGACTCATATTCCACGACGGGTGACCTCCTGTAGGACACACCACCCTGAGTCACACTACTGCAAGTTGAAGATTAAGATACATGTGCAACAGTTGGGTATCTTTATTGATGAAACGTTTCGCCTACACAGTAGGCTTCTTCAGTCAAATAAAAAGGCAGCAGTAGTAATGAATTAAAGATTATGTAATCTGTCCATTAACCTTGGAGAAAAAGTATTTGAGGTGGTCAGTCCCTCAACCTGGAGAAGAGTTCAGCTCCATGGAGCAAAACCACAAGTCACACCACCACAAGTCACACCACCACAAGTCACACCACCACAAGTCACACCACCACAAATCTAAATCACTCAACAATGACACAGTAGTTGCCAGACTGGTAAGACCGCAGAGGAGTGACTGCCAGAAGAATGTAAGGTTTTAAGTTTTACCACCGAAGTTGCTAATTGATTGCATACTCTACACCCATCCCGTGTACGGCAGCGCAAGAGCATATGGATATACAATAGGCCTAGGAACTAGGCCCCAGATGGGTTAACAGGGATACATCTGGGTTTATATCTACAACTGTCTTATCTGTTACAAGCACATTTGTAATATTTGCTTAATGTGTTTTAAAGGACAAAAAACCCACAATACCGTGACTGGAACAATATACAAATAACCCGACGACGTTTCGGTCCAACTTGGACCATTTACAAAGTCACACTAACACACAAGAGAGGAGGAGCCAATATATATAAGCCAGATGGCAGGGACGGGACAAGAAATCTGGGAATAGTAGTAGTAGTAGTAGTAGTAGTAGTAGTAGTAGTAGTAGTGGTGGTGGTAGTGTAAAGTAGGGAGAGTGGTTGGTGGGACAATAGAAAGGGGCAGTGCTTTTCTATATCCTTTCTAAATCTAAATCTTTCCGTCTTGAACCCATTGCTGCGAGTCCTGTCTTGGTTAGATATTTTTATCTCGTTAAAGAACAAAAAGGCGCAATGCCGTAACTTGGACCATTCACAAGTCACAGTGTGACTTGTGAATGGTCCAAGTCGGACCGAAACGTCGTCATCAGCTTTTATCTCTCTTTATACACGGGTTTAGCGCGTTATTTACCAATTTCCATTAATATAAGAAGATGATCACTTGCCGATATAAAGCATGTTGTTGGTGGTGAGTGAGGAGAGGTAACCTGGGGAGGTTGCTGACACCTTCCTCTGAGCGTCCACCAGGAGCCAGGCGTCACGACCAGTACGACCAACCAGCGCTGAGTGCGTGTGTAGCGTCGGGTCCAGCGCCTCCGTCGTCACGATTCTCCGTGGACCTGCGTCGCGAGAAAGCCTGGGTGTGAGAACAACTGTGTCCCGTAGCTGGGTTGGTAGCGCACTCGGCTCACACACACACTGAAAGTTCGTGGTTCGATCCCCGGTACGGGTGAAAACATTTGGGCGTGTTTTCTTTAGACTCCTCCTGTCCATGTTCACCTAGCAGTAAAATAGGTACCTGGGTGTTAGTCGACTGGTGTGGGTTGCATACTGGGCGACAAGTTTAACCTAAGTTACCTAAAATGCTCTGCATAACAAGGGGCTTTCTATATAGTGGTATGTCACTGATGTCAGCTATGGTCTGTATAAGTTGAATTATGTACTTCTAGAAACAAAGATTATTATTATTATTATTATTATTATTATTATTATTATTATTATTATTATTATATGAATAAATGGTTTAGAAAAGCGGCAAGTTGATGAGACACTTGTATAACATTTGAGTATCTTTATTCAGGGAACGTTTCGCCCACCAGTGTCTTCTTCAGTCCAGTGTAGAGACAAGAAGAGTTTGAGGTGTGAGTATTGCAATGTTTATCAATTACATTTTGTAAACAGTATGTTACAATACTATGTATTAAGATAGTTACTGGAGAGAGAGAGAGAGAGAGAGAGAGAGAGAGAGAGAGAGAGAGAGAGAGAGAGAGAGAGAGAGAGAGAGAGAGAGAGAGAGAGAGAAGCAGTGTTACCAGCACCGAGGTCCCAGGTAAGCATGAGGTGTCCTCTGACGAGACTGAGAGCCAGGAAGTCCTGTCTGGCACTCCTGACAGCGTTGCCCAGGTACGCCAGGAGTCCCACCTGCTGCAGTGCCTTGGTGGTGAAGTGCAGTCTGTAGGAACACACACACACACGGGGGTCAACACTGTGCCTACTCTGTCTCTAGCACACACCCACCCAAAACCCACCCACCCACCCACCCACCCACCCACCCACACACACACACACACACACACTGTGAACTGTATTGTTGTGAACTGTAGTGTTGTGAGCTGTAGTGTTGTGAGCTGTAGTGTTGTGAGCTGTAGTGTTGTGAGCTGTAGTGTTGTGAGCTGTAGTGTTGTGAGCTGTAGTGTTGTGAGCTGTAGTGTTGTGAGCTGTAGTGTTGTGAGCTGTAGTGTTGTGAGCTGTAGTATTGTGAGCTATAGTGTTGCGAGGTGTAGAGTTGTGAGCTGTAGTGTTGTGAGCTGTAGTGTTGTGAGCTGTAGTGTTGTGAGCTGTAGTGTTGTGAGCTGTAGTGTTGTGAGTTGTAGTGTTGTGAGCTGTAGTGTTGTGAGTTGTAGTGTTGTGAGCTTAGGTTCAGACACTCACAAAGGGTGAATATCCATGCTCGATATATTTAAAGAGGGACAGATTGTTTTGTTTAAATTACATGTAAGTCTAGACAATGATACTAGAAAGGAGAAGCAACTCAGTAAGGAGGTTGCACAGACCTGAGAGCCACAGCGTGAGTCACATCGAAGTGAAGACGGTAAGCAGAGTACGAACTGTAACCTTCAACTGTACCGAAGTATGAAGGTCTCTCCACCACACGTTCTGCAATAACATTAGCAGTGTAACTATCCCTGCAGTAACTATCCCTGCAGTAACTATCCATGCAGTAACTATCCCTGCAGTAACTATCCCTGCAGTAACTATCCCTGCAGTAACTATCCCTGCAGTAACTATCCCTGCAGTAACTATCCCTGCAGTAACTATCCCTGCAGTAACTATCCCTGCAGTAACTATCCCTGCAGTAACTATCCCTGCAGTAACTATCCCTGCAGTAACTATCCCTGCAGTAACTATCCTTACAGTAACTATCCTTGCAGTAACTATCCCTACAGTAACTATCCTTGCAGTAACTATCCTTGCAGTAACTATCCCTGCAGTAACTATCCTTGCAGTAACTATCCTTACAGTAACTATCCCTGCAGTAACTATCCCTGCAGTAACTATCCCTGCAGTAACTATCCTTGCAGTAACTATCCTAGCAGTAACTATCCCTGCAGTAACTATCCTAGCAGTAACTATCCTTGCAGTAACTATCCTTGCAGTAACTATCCCTGCAGTAACTATCCTTGCAGTAACTATCCCTGCAGTAACTATCCTTGCAGTAACTATCCTTACAGTAACTATCCTTGCAGTAACTATCCCTACAGTAACTATCCTTGCAGTAACTATCCTTACAGTAACTATCCTTGCAGTAACTATCCCTGAAGTAACTATCCTTGCAGTAACTATTCTTGCAGTAACTATCCCTGCAGTAACTATCCTTGTAGTAACTATCCCTGCAGTAACTAT